>JAJHZJ010000312.1:2454208-2676893 GCA_023548195.1 Bettongia penicillata ogilbyi
CTGCTGTGGTCTTGACCAACCTTGATTGGCTATCAGAGATTGGCTTATCTTTGGGTTTCCTAAAGGGTCCCAAGATTCAGGGTCACTGGGTGCCCCATCTCTATCTCCTTTTTCTCTTGCTATGGTCAAAGAATATTGGACTTTGTACTGATTTCAGATATTCTGGTGGTCCCCTGTTGAGACTTTCTGGGTATCTCTTCTCCATCTCCTTTTCCTCAGGCAGTTTGTTTGCTGAATGTCTCCAACAGGATATTAAGAGATTCAACTGCTTCAGTTCCCTGAAGGCGCCTAAGCAATACTCACTGACCAGGCTCCTCTGTCCCATCTCTGTCTCTTTGCACAAGGACCTACCAGGAGTTGGCTTTGTTCCTTCCCTGTTGCAATTCCAATAGTCTGGGACTGAAATCCCACTAGCTTCAGGCTCCATTTACTGGAGATCATCCTGGCTTCAGTTCCCCTCACTCCCCATCCTCTCCTGTTGGAGTGCCTACAGGCTTTGTCTTCTTGGGTAGTCCTGGACTGAAAGAAGGAGCTTCCTGGTCTTGCCTTTAGTTTTACTGATAATTGCTTCATCTGGCACCTTTATATTTGCTGCAGTTTCCTAGGGGGCCTGGACTGGGCTATAAACTTTCAGAGTGCCATCTTTGCCATTAATAGTAGTACTTTCAGTGTCCTAATAATTATGATATAGCTTCTTCAATAAGCCAAAAATAGCAACAGTAGAAGTAATTCCTTCGGTATCCATTTCAGAATATCTTAGCATTCAGGGAATGAATGGATAGGTGATTCTCCTCATTGTAGTTTGTATGTATTTTTTTATCCTTTTTAGGAGGGCATGAATGTGTGTGTGTGTGTGTGTATTTCATGATTACACTGGAAAGGAATGTGGGTATTATAAAAGAGCCCTATTTGTTGAAATGATAATTGCTAGAATATTGTGGTGCTACCCATATTTGTCCATCTTTGCATTTTGTTAAGGGCTGTGAAATGGAATCAAAATGTGTTTTAAGCAAACTGGTGACCTGTCCATTTCAGAGAATGCTCCAAATGGATATTGCTGTCCCTTGGGTTGTAATTTTCAATAACTGCGTAGATTTCTCTGGCCATTGAACATTTCAAAACTTCTCACTTTTATAATATCTAAAATCTGAATGTCATACATTGCAGTTGATCTGGGTTACCGTATACAGTCTCTCTCTGTGTGTATGTGTGTATGCATGCAAGTGTGCAGATAACATAATAAGCTTATAAACATGGGTAATTTGTTTGACTCAATAGTCATACATGATTACACTGGGTGCCATTTCAGATGTTATAAAGCCATGCCTGGTTAGCTCCTGCAGACATCCCTGCAGTAATTTCCTCAGGAAGTGAGCTCACTCTCCCCTCATGGAAAGCCTTTTATAAAAATGCTAGTTTTTCCTTTAGTGCCAACTACAGAGTGCTGGGATAAAATTCAGTTCTTTGGTTACTGCTTTTAACCACCAAGAGATTCCACAAAGTTATCCTCTTGTGGTTGCCTGTATTTTTTCTTCCCTCTATGCCACATTATAATACTGTTTATGAGTTTTCCAATCAATGCACACAGTTAGAAGGAAAGGGTATGAAGAAAAAGTGGTTACCTACAAGGAAATGGACTGGTGTGTGTTCTATCTGGCTTAAATGAAGGGTCAGTGCTGTTGCTAAAGGAATCCACTCAAGCAGATGAAAGCATCTGTGTGGCTTTTGGGGTACTGAGCTGTTCATTTCATACCTTTTTCTGCCCTCTCAGAAAGTCTTCTGTTTTTCACCAGGTTGGATTCTTACTTGTTTTCCACAGAACTCATCTGTAAGCTATACTTGGAATCAGTCATGTTTGAGGGACTTACTTTTTGCAGACCCATCTGGGACTGGTAACTTGTTCAAAAACTCACAAATTAATTTCATCTTTTAATTAAAATAAAATTCTGAACTTAACAAACAGCAAATAAAAAAAACATTTGTGTACATACACATGTCTCCCTCTATATACATATGTATTTATAAATATTTGTTAGCTCATAAAAGGTTTGTATGTGAAACTGTCATTTTATTTCCTTACAGAGAGGCACCAGAGTCAGGAAACCTGGGTTTAAATTCCATCTCTGACAATTATTGTAAGCTGTTTTACCTTGGGAAACTGATATAACTTCTATGGGGCTCAGGCAGGGAATTTCCACACCAGTTCAATTTAATAAATATTTACTTACCTGCCTTGGCAGATCAGGAATTTTTTCCCCCCACTCTTGTCCCCTTCTCTATATATTGAGCACTTAGCACAGTGCCTGGCACACATAATAAGTAGTTAATAAATGTTTATTGACTGACTGGTGGAAGGAGTTACATGTGCATCCAATTAAATAAGCATTTATTATATTCAAGGCACTGTGCTGGGAGTTTCAAAGACTAAACATTGAAACAATTCCTGTCCATGAGGAACTTCCATTTTAGTAGGGGTAATGCTGATGGTCTCCTTTATTTCTTTTACAACACATAAATGTGCTAATACTTCCCTCATTCTCATATATCATCTAGACTTACTCTTTTTAATTGTTTAATTATAATTTCTATGCCACTGACTCACATCTATATGCTGCTATTCAGTTGTGCCACACTCTTCATGATCTCATTTGGGGTTTTCTTGGCAGAGATACTGGAGTGGTTTGCCATTTCCTTCTCATGTCATTTTACAGATGAGGAAACTAAGGCAAATGGAGTTAAGGGACTTGTCCAGGGTTCACACAGCTAGTGTCTGAGGACAATTTGAACTCAGGAAGATGAGTCTTCCTGACTCCAGGCCCAGCACTCTATTCTCTGTGCCCCCTAGGTATCCCCACAGATCTATATGTTAAAGTCCATTCTCTTCCCTGAACTTCAGTTTCATTTCATAAATTGCCTCTTGGATATTTCATACCAGATGTCCTGGAGCCATCTCCAACTCAATATGCCCAAAGTAGAACCCATTATTCTTCCCTTGAAACCTACCTGTCTTCCAAACTTCTCTACCTTTGTTGAAGGCGCTGACAGTTTTTCAGTCCCTCAGATTCACAACCTTAGCATTATTCTCAACTCTTTCTCTCTCGTCCTACATATTCAATCAGTTATCGTATCTTAGTCTTTCCTCCTCCCCAACATTTCTTGCATCTGACCCCTTCTCTCTATAAATATACGACCTTAGTTTAGGCTTTCATTCATTACCTCTAGCCTGGATTATTATGATGGCTACCTAATTGGTTTCACTGCTTTAAGTGTTTTCCTACTCTGCTTAATCCTCCAAACTGGTATCAAAATGTTTTCCTTCAGCAAAGTGCTGACCTTGTTAGTGCCCTACTCCAGTAAGTCAATAAGCTCGGTTTTGGCTCTAGGATAAAATATAAACTTCAGTATTTAATTTTTTAAAACCCTTCACTACCTGTTCTCAATAGATCTTTCCATTACTTGTCCAGAGCTCTACCTCCCACTCCCCATCCCCTTTCAGTGCATCCAAACTGGTTTACTTTTCTGTTCCTTACTAGGGTACTTAATCCAGTCTCTGTGCTTTTGCACTTTTCATTCCTCATGCCTGGAATGTTTTTCCTTCTCACCTCATAGAATCCCTTTCTTCTTTTAAGATGTAGTTCAAGTACCACCTTCTACCTGAAGCCTTTCTTGTTCTATTCAGTTGTCAGAATCCTACCTGTCAAACTACTTTATATTTATTGTTTGTATGAAATTCTGCATAATGCTTACCTAAGCCCCGGTTGTTTACAAAATTAAGATCCAATATACTTAGAATAGAAGTTGTTTTGTTCATTGTATTTGCATCCTGAGGACTTGGTTCAGTGCCTGGTGTTTAGTAGACGTGGTATTTAGCAGACAGTTAGTAGAAATGTTTTTTTGAAACTTGTGAAAATAATTAACAACTTTAGCAAAATGTCAGGATACAAAATAAACCTACATAAATCATCAGAATTTCTATATATAGTTATCCTTTCCAACTAGTGGCTTTCCCCATCACAGTTTCGATATATTGTGGTCAGTGTAAGAAATAGAATGGGAATTTTGGGAGAGTTTTGTAGAAGCTGCAGATGACATGCAAAGGCCAGCAGATGACACTGAAAAAGTTTAAAAGCTAAGAAATGCATAAAATATATGTATAGTATTGTAAAATATCAAACATATTTTATCTTTCAGTATCATAGTAATTCAGACTTTCTCTGATATGAAGGGAGGGTCAAAAATTTTTGCCCAGATTTTCCAGTTGGTAAAAGCACTGTGCTCTTAACCCTCATGATGTGGAAGAATTATTACCAGCAAAGTCCAGCAACAAGAGATATGAAGAGAAATTCCATTCAAAATAACTGTAGACAACATAAAATACTTGGGAGCCTACCTGAAAAGACAAGTCCAGAAATTACATGAACATTTAATACAAATAAAGTCAGATATAAGCAACTGGAAAAATATTAATTGCTCATGGGTAGGCTAAGCCAATATAATGTTATGTTTATTAATATATTAAAATATTATATTATATTTTTGATCGTTTTGTAGTACTTGAAACTATTATTTGCACCACCACTCCTTTCTTGATATATTCTCTTTTCAGTTTCTGTGTAACTACTGATTCTTTCCCTTTTTCTATCTGTTGATTCCTCAATATCCATTAGTGGTTGTTCCCCCATCTTGATCAATGACTATGTCTGCCAAAGCATTCTCCATGACTTTCTTCTCTCCCTTGGTAATCTTTTCTATTTCAGTGCAGCAGTTATCACTTTTCTACATGTGACTTCTAAATTTTCATCTCTGCTATCAGGATCTCTTCTGAATTCCCATCTTGCTAGAATTGTTATCCACTAAATATTTCTATTAGACATCCTTGCAGTGCCCTAACACGTCTAAAATTAAATTCATTCTCTCTGTAAAACCTGTTCTTCCCACCTTCCTGTCGCAGTTAATGACTCCAATGTCCCCTGTCTCCCCTAGATTTATAATCTCAGGGTCATCACTTCCATCTAATCAGTTGCATCCTCTGCTTTTGGTCTGCAATATCTCTTCTGTTGTTTTCTCTATCAGATTCATATTAACTTTCACCTACACTATTATAATAGCCTCCTAAATTGCCTCTAGTCTCTTCCCATTTCAAAATTTTTCTCATACTCTCACTGTAATCTTCCTAATACACAGGTCTGACCATATCTCAAAATTTTTCAGTGACTCCCATAGAATGGAAGTTAAGATATATAATTGAAAATTCATTAATGCACTTAGGTGGTGCAATGGATAGAGCATTGAAACTGGAGTCAGATAGACTTGAGTTCAAATTCTGCCTCCCTTACTAGCTGTGGGACTTTAGACAAGTCGCTTAACCTTCATCTGCCTCAGTTACCTCAACTGTAAATTGGGCAAAACTTTGCAAGGTTGTATTGAGAATCAGTGTTTGTAAAACATTTGGTGTAGTACCTAGTACGTAGTAGTAGGTACTTGATAATGCTTTTTCCTTTCCCCTTTATCTAGCTGAGTCTGGGCCTGTGAGCGAAAGCTCAGCTCCTCATCTCTAAGAAAGAAAAATTATGAGTGAGGAAATGATGCTAAAAAAAAGCAAATTTATCAAAGGTTAGTCATGAGGAGTCTAGGGAATGTATTAAGATTCTTGGAGAGATCACAGTCACAAAAATGTATGGAAGCAAGTGGGGCAGATATTGGCTCCCACCATAGTCTCCTCACCCAAGTATCTTCAACGATGACGTTACAACTTTTATGCTTAGTAACATCAAAGCTGTTATAGGTCTAAAAGAATGAGAGGAGGGATGGTGGTATACTGGGAGGTTTTGTTTTAGCAGCTGTTTGGCAGAAAACAACAATGGCTATGGTCCTTTTCTCTTTCTCTCTCAGGTGACTATTTGTCCATTCCAGAGCTTAACTCTGTTTCTTTAAAGTCTCTTTTGGATTTCTGTCCAGTACTCTAAAAATCAGTTTTACAATAAAACTGTGGTTAACTAAATGCATTACTGGTATGTATGTATTTCATTTGCTCAGAGGCAATGAGAGTGAAGCTGTGGTCAGTTACAGAGAGAGAAAAAAGGAAATTTTAATTTACTGAGGTTTTCATCAGTTGAGGACTCAAGATGAACCAGAGAGATTTTTATTGATAGCATATTATTACACTCCATAAAATCAGACATCAAAGTGAATATGGTTAGTCCTAAATTTCCCAGGGCACAAATGAGCCAACTGTTTGGTGGAAGAAGGTTTGCTAAAAATAAGCAGGAAGAAGTGCCTTTCTAAGTCAACGTCCTTGGGCAACTACCCTCCTCATTGTTCTCAGTACACAAATTAAAGGACCCCTTCTTCTCTGCTTTTTAACTCTCTTCCCCAGACTCAGAGATCAAATGGGAGGTGATGACAAAAGGGAAACTCATGGCCATTGGTATGCCTGAAGGTCAGGATAGTTGGGCAAGAGCAGCACCACATGCAGGAGGGTGATGACGATGATGATGGTGGTGGTGGTCAGAGAGAGTAGTTAGCGTTCCTCTTTATCCAAACAACTTCATACTACTACCACTATTGGGAATATAAACTCCTTACCCTTGCATTCAAGACCTTCTACAATATGACTACAACTCATATTTTTGACCTTATTTAAATTTCCTACTCTCAATGAACTCTAGGAGCCAGATTCTTCATGAATTGAAGAATTCTTTAAAGAGAAACTTCTCTGACCTGGTGAAGATTAAGGGTTCAGTAGCAGAGAAAAGGTTAGGCACTCATTGTTCCTGGGAGCTCCAGTCAACAGAACAATATAGAAGGAGAAAAAGTCCTTTGCTTAGTCTATTAGCTTTGGGCATATCTATCTATTTTGAGATTCAAAGCATTCATTCGCTCTTTACCCTTTACCTCATGACTATCAATTTACTCTTTGTAGGCAACTGCGATTGTCTTCAGTGCCTTGTGTAGATTAATTTGAGCTATTTCTGGTTACAGGTTACAGGTTGCCATGATTGCTAACCTTGTATTTCCTTGATCATCTTTTTTTAGATTTATCCTCTTTTACATGTCCCCTTCTCAAATGCTTTTGACCACTGCTTCCCTTAATATATCCTCCCTTCCTCCACCACCTTTATAGCTATTCCCTCTTTGGAACCATATGAAAATGAGGTTCAAACAGTAACGACTCCTTCCCCTTCATTTTCCCTACCACTGTAAAAGCTGTTCCTTTCATGATTCTTTGATGTGAGATAATTTCCCCCATTTCTCCTCTCCCTTCACTCTTCTCACAGTGTATTCCTCTTTCTCATCTTTTCATTGTTATTTTGAGATCATCCCAATGTAATATACTCATTCCTATGTCCTCTATTTACCTCAATGATGATACTTTTTCTATTTACCTCCATGATGATAAAGTTCTTAGGGTTTCCATGTATTATCTCACCCTATAAAAATGTAAACAGTTTGACATTGTTTAGTCCCTTATGATTTCTCACTCATGTTTATCTTTTTATGTTTCTCTTGACTCTTGGATTTGAATGTCAGATTTTCTATTTAGCTCTAGTCTTTTCATCAAGAATATTGGAAAGCTCTATATTTCATTAAATATCCTTTTTTATCTCCTATAGGATTATACTTGGTTTTGCAGGGTAGATTGTTCTCAGTGGTAATCCTAATGCCTTTGTCTTTTGGAACAGCATAATCCTAGCCCTCTACTTTTTTTTTTTTTTTAACATAGTAACTTCTAAATCTTTTGGTGATGGTGATCTTTTGATGATGATGAAAATCTTCTGATGATCCTGGCTGTGACTCTACAGTATTTAAATGGTTTCTTTCTGGCTTCTTTCAATATTTTTTGACTTAAGACCCTTGGAATTTGGTTATAGTATTACTGGAAGTTTTCATATTGGGATTTCTTTCGGGTAATTAGGAGATTCTTTAAATTTATACTTTGCCTTCTAAGATACCTAGGAAATTTTCCTTTATAATTTCTTGAAATATGATGTCAAGGCTCTTTTTTGTCTATGATAATCTAATAGTGCTTAAATTATCTCTCCTTGATCTGTTTTCCAGGTCAGTTGTTTTTCCTATGACATATTTTATATTTTCTTTTGTTCTTTTTAGTCTTATGACTTTGTTTTATTGTTTCTTGGTCTTTCATGGAGTTGTTAGCTTTCACTTGATCAATTCTAATTTGTAATGAGTTATTTTCTTTGGTGGAGATTTGTATCTCTTCTACAATTTGGCCAATTCTGATTTTTAAGAAGTTATTTTCTTCAGCTATCTTGTACCTCTTTTACCAAGCTGTTAATTATCTTCATACTTTTCTTGCCTAGCTCTCATTTCCTTTCTCAATTTTTCCTCTACTGATCTTATTAGATTAATATTTTTTCCTCTTTTTAATCTCTTTCTTTAGATTTTTCTAGGAATTCTTTTTGGACTTGTATTTAATCTGCATTTTTTTTCATTGAGGCTTTGCTTGTTGCTGTTTTTAAGTTATTGTCTTCTTTTGAGTTTGTGTTTTGAGCTTTACTGTCACCATAGTAGTTCTTTATGGTCAGGTTCCTTTTCACTGCTGTTGTGGTTTCTTCTTGACCTCAAAATTTATGTTTGAGTTAGGCTCTGCTCATCTCTGGGGGAATTATTGGCTTGAGTCTCTATCTTTTATGTCTTTTTACTGCTTTCATTGCTAGGTATGGAGGCCTGCAAGTTTTTGATGCTTCCAATGTGGTATGATCTGGGGAGAGGTCTGTTCACTGCTTTCCTGATCTGTGCTCTGGTCCTAACACAGGTAAGATCTCTGCTGTCTTATGAACACATCCACTCTCTGCACCCTGGATATGATATGATATGTCAAACTGTGATATGTCAAAGATAGGCCATCTTTCCATTTGACTTGAGGCTGAAACCTCCTAAATGTTTTCTCTCCTATAATAAAATGTGAGCTCCTTGAGATCAAGGAGCTCACATTTTACAATAAGTTTATCTTAAACCTTTAAGAGCTATAAAAATACTAGCTATGATGCTAACTTATGCTTCTCATAATGAATGTGATAGATACTGAATAAATATTTTTAAAGTAATATTTAATTTTCCCAATTACATTTAAAATTTTTTAAATTCATTTTAAAAAAATTTGAGTTCCAAATTCTCTTCCTCCCTCCTCTTCACCTCCTTGAAAGAGTAAGCAATTTGATATAGGTTATATGTGTGAAATCTTGCAAAACATATTTCTAAATTAGTCATGCTGTGAAAGAAGAGACAGACTAACCCCTCCCCCCCAAATGAAGAAAGTGAAAAATAGTATGCTCTGAGCTGCATTTAGACTCCTATCAGTTCTTTCTCTGGATATGGATAGCATTTTTCATCATGAATCCTTTGGCATTCACACAATCATCATACAATATTGCGGTTACTAGGTACAATGTTCTTCTGGTTCTGCTCATTTCACATTGCATCAGTTCATGTATGTCTTTCTAGTTTTTTCTGAAATCATCCTGGTCATTGATGGACATTCTGTGAAAGTCCAGTTCTTTGCCACCACAAAAAGAGCTGCTATAAATATCTTTGTACAAATAGCTTCTTTTTTTATTATATTGGCTCAGCCTACCCATGAGCCATTGATATTTTTACTTAGATCTGACTTTATTTGTGTGAAAAGTGTTTTATAGCAGTGTAAATCCTTAGGTTTGTCTTGGCAGGTAGACTCCCAAGGATTTTATGTTGTCTAGTTATTTTAAATGGAATTTCTCTATCTCTTGCTCCCGGACTTTGTTCATAATGTATAGAAATGTTGATGATTTATGTGGGTTTACTTTACATCCTGCAGCTTTGCTAAAGTTGTTAATTATTTCAACCATCTTTTTAGTTGATTTTGGATAAATGTTTGTTTACTTGAATAGATTATAGGACTAAGAGATAAGGAAAGAAGTGAAGAGGAAAGTGCAGCTTTTAGTATTGAGATGACTAACTCAAATTAGATAAAAAAGTATAAATGAAAATCCAAAGGGTCAGAAACATCTTAGAGAAGATGCAATGGTATATGCTGGTTCATTTCTAAAATCTGGGAATCAAATTGCTTGTGATGCTCATTGTAGGTGTTATTCTCCAACACTTCCCCCTATTTTCCCTCTTCACCCTTCTTTGTTCTTTAGACTTCATTTTAATCCTTGCCAAGTAGTCTTCCTCAGCAAAATGCTGAAGTAAAGCAAAACAGGTTAGCTACATGGATTAGATACATGATTACTCTGTAAACAAGTTGATTTCATAAGTAATGGACAGGGTCTCTCAACTCCCTGTCATGTTCTTCTTTCTCTAGTGCAATTGACCATTACTATCATCATTTATCTTGCTCAAGTTGGCCTTGAATATCTTTAGAATATCTTTAAACACTTGCTGGGGTGGGGGTCAGGGATTGTTTCAGATAGAGTTGGTGTTTCCAAATGCTTCTACTCTCAGTCCAGCTATATAGGCATACACCTATACAGTTTTTAAGTCCTTTTAAATTTATAGGAGCAGAACAGGAAAGAGTGAAAGGGATAAAGCATGTCATTGATCCCCTAAATCAGATAAATGAAACCTTCGGTGGCATTATTTGCACTCATACAATAGGTAGGGGACATTTTGACTAGGGTTTGATCTTCTATCAGTCATCTGGACCCTGGGCAGGTGTATGGTTCAAGCAATCCCACCACCCCCTTTCGTTCTTTCTTTCTGTTGAATAAGCTCTTACTTTCCCATGTTCTCTTTCTTATTGATCGAATTTAGGGATATCTCTCTGTCTCTGAGTTACCACTTGCTTGAGTCACATCTTTCTTCCCTTTACCAGCGTGCGTTATCAATCAAGCCTCAAAAGAGTCATATAAAAAGTTAAATGCACAGTTCAGTTAAATTAGTAAGTACTTCTAAGGCAGAAGTATCAATTGGATGTGATGTAAAATTTGCATTCCATACAATTTCAGATTCAATCCATACCTTATGATTCCCAACCCAGAAGGAACTGTGCTCAGGTTGACATTCTTTCCCTCCAAATATTGTTTTCCCAGCTAAGGAGTAGGTCACTGGACCATAGGAATCTGTATTTGCTCATCAAAGTCTTGGCTCCCTGATATAGAATGGGACATAGGGAAACACAGTTCTAACTCTTTGTAGGTGTGGTAGCTTAAAGTCCAAAGGGCCTCTTTTGCTTTCTCTGGTGTCCATCTGTGGCTTCCTCCCTGAGCTGCAACTAGCAGCCCTGGCTGATTAAGAACCACTTACTTCCACAGCTGGAGCACATATCTATCCTTGAAGTGCCACCTTCATTAGGAGGAGTCCATGATTAAGGCTCCTAAGGTCAGCGTGACCCTGGGGTCCAACAGCAGGAAGACCAGACTGCTTATTTTCTTCCCATTTCTTCACCTCCAAAAGTCTCTATAAGTTCTTTATCTGACATTACTAACCCCCAGCTACTGTACCTCCTATGGGTACCTTGAACAAATTGTGACAAACGAAGATGTCAGAAAGTTAATGAGCTGGCAAAGAGGTAACATGGTACAATGCGAAGGTGCTGTTGTCAGGGACCTGAGTTCAAATACTACCTTTGATCTATACTGCCTGTATCCTAGTTTAAGTCACATAACTTTATTGGGCCTGTTTCCTCATTTTAAATTGAGGTAGTTGGATAAGACGACCTCTGTTTTCTTTCAGCTTTTCATTTGTCATTTAATGATCCTATGTGCTTCCTTCCTCTACCTTCTCCCTTCCCACCACTATACTCACTAGGAAATTGGCTGGTTGAGTAGAAGAGAAATAGTGTGGTTCTGTAGAAAAGAGCGCTGGGTCTGACTTCAGAGGACCTTGCTTTTAACCCCAGGTTTGTTATTTACAGCCTATATGAACTGAGGCAAATCAGATTGGCCTTTTTGGTGTCTCATTTAGAAGATCCTGAAGGTCCCATTCAGATTTGGCATTCTTTGTTTTCTTAGCAGAGTAACCGAGTATTAGCAGATACATTATATATAATGAATCAGCAGAGGTCCCATTGTCTTCCTTTTATATCTTTTTCTTGTGAATAATTTTCTAAACTGTAAATGCCTGTGGCTGTGGACATGCCAAAGTGGCTAGAAGAATATACTAGGGCTACTGAGTTGATCATTCAAGAAGGTCACCGTGAACTCAGCTCAGGGGGTATTTGGCCATCTTAAGAAAGCACTTAAACCTTTTCAGTTTTGAATCTTGAAACATATTTGAACCTTCTGGTACTTAGTTCTCCTGTTGTCTGGCACTCTGAAAATTCTTCGTTCTTAGGGAAAAGACTCAAAAGGGGTGCCTTGGACTTCAAAAAACTATTACAAAACAACATTTTGATGAGTTAAGTGTAAATAAATCAGAAGCATATGGATTTAATTAGCCACTCATTTCAATATGTTTCAATGAGGAGAGGAAAAAAAAAATAAAACAAACCATACTCATGTCAAAACACATCTCAGCCCTTTCTTCCTGACTACAAAATGATTTTAAAACAGATGGAGACATCCGTCCAAACTCCAAAGCATTAAGATTGTCCTCTCCTTAATGCTTATCTTATCAGAGAACATACAGCAAAGGGAAATTCCTATCATAGAAGGACCCAGTGCATCAGCATGTCTGCTTGTCTACCAGCCTGATTGAGGTCTATATTTAATGAAACCAGACTTACGTATGGCAGTTGAAAGTGCAGCTTCCATGTTTTTGAAGATGGTCCAGTGTACAATTCACATGGGACACTGTGTGTGGTCTTTTTTAGAGTTAGAAAAAAAATTAAACCTATTTTTTTCTCATATCCCTATAAGGTTTTCCATGTTATTCTTTAAGCTGGTTGCAAGGCCCTCCAAGTGCTGAACACAAGTTCCCCAAGCAAAGTGTGGATGCTCCTTAATGCATTTGGTTTAATTTATATATACGTGACTATTCTTCAGAATGAGAAAGGAGCTGAAAATTAAAAGGCAATAAGCTATCTTGCTATTGATTAGAAGAATGAATATAGGATCATAGACTTAAAGCTGGAAGCAATAATATAGGTCTTCAAGTCCAGCCTCCTCTTTTTACAGATAAGGAAAAGACCTAAGGTCACAAAGGTAGTATTTGAGGAAAGATTTGACCTAGATCCTCTCACTCTGAATCCAGTGTTCTTTTCTACTGTTCAAGGTCATGTTTCAAGATAACTTAAATAGCACATCTTCATATTAAGTCACCAAACAAAATAAAGTGCAAAGAGTTGGCTTCTCATATATCCCCAAAGCTTACTTTTGAAAAAAATTGCTCAAACTTTTGTTTCTTTCTCTTTTTTTTTTAAATTTCAGAAATGAACTTAAAAAAATCAAGTAGTTCAGACATTTTATTCTAGGCACATACTAACACTGATCTGGGACTGAGGATTAACAAGTCTTTGCTTCCCTGCCTCTCATGTCTGTTACCCATGTGAAATTAACAAATTGCGCAATCTCTATGGGCTTTATTTTTCTTATCATTAAAATGAATAGATTGGACAAGATGGTCTCTTAGGTGTTATTTTTTTCAGTGACAAATCTATGCATATCTTCTTATAATTTTCTCAACTCTTAGCCAAGACTCAATCAATGCCCAAGTCTTCAAAATAATGTTTTTTGTTGAAAATCACTTAACCTCTTTATTTTTCAACTCCTCTAGTTAAATGGATTTGATTCATTTCTACATCCATTCAGTAAGATCCCAATGTTTGCAAAGCATTTGTGCTAGTTCACAAAGGCAAAAGATGGAAAAAAAATTGTAACTGAGAAGAAATGAATTTCCAATGACTTATCTCTTGCCTCAACTCTAATAGAACCCTCGCATGTAACAAGTGTGGTCCAACAAAACAAGTTAACACTTTGACAATATTTTAAAATGCATTCCTCATTCAGCCTCTAAGTCTATCACTGAGAATCAGGAGGTGTGCTTACAATCAGTTAGTTCTATGAAGTCATGATTGTGTACTGACTATACTGATCAGATGGCTAGTCTTTTCAGTGCTGTTTCCTATGACGTTTTTGTTATCATTGTATAAATTGTTCCCTTCAATAAATTATTCTGCTTATTTCACTTTGTATTAGTTGTCATGGTTCTTCTCTAATTTTCCATATTAGTTGTTTATGTGATATATTGTAAACATTATATTCATTTACCACAGTTTGTTCAGTCATTTCCCAATTTATGGCTCACATTTTCCTTCCAGTTTGGTGTTCCTCCAAAAAGTGCTACCAAAAATATTTTTCTATATTAGGGTAGCTAAGTGGCACAAAGAATGAGTTCCAGGTCTAGAGTCAGGAATACCTGAAGTTCAACTCTGGTCTTAGACACTTAATAACTCTGTGACCCTGGACAAATGACTTAACTTCTATTTGCCTCACTTTCTTTATATGCGAAATGCACTTACCTTCCAGGGTTGTTGTGAGTCAAATTAGGTAATACTTGTAAAGCACTTAGAGCAGTGACTGATACACTGTAAGTGCTATATAAATGTTAGCTATTATTATTGTTATTAACATTATTCTATCAACACACACACAGACACATATACTAAGACTAGAGCCAGTGGGACCTTTATCTCTGTTTTAGATATTCTTAGTAGTAGTATTGGCATCAATAGATCAAAGGATATATTCCACATTTTAGTCATTTCTTCACCATAATTCCAAATTGCTTTCTATAATGGTTGAAGAAATTCGCAGTTCTACCAACAGTATATTAGTGTTTGCCTTCTCCCCACTCCTCAAACATTTAATATTCCTTTGTCATCTTTCTCAATCTTGATAGTATTTGTGATTTGATGCATTTTCATGTTATTGTTGGTTGTTTGAATTTCTTTTTTGAAAACCACCTGTTTATATGCATTCTCCAAAAATCTATTAGGGAATGAATTGTGTTCTTATATATCTGTGTCAGTACTCCATATATTTTGAATATCTGATCTTTAACAGAGATATTTGCTAGAAAGCTTTTTCCCTTCAACTACTAGCTTCAATTCCAATTTTAGCTATTTTGTTCAGGCAACAATATTTCAAATGAATCTTATTGAAACTGTCCATTTTATCCACTATGATTACCTCTATAACTTATGTAATTAAGAATTTCTCCCTTGTGATAATTGAGCAAGATTTCTCCTTCTGTTTTCTCCTATTTTGTAAGTTCTGTGTCCTTTATATTAGATCACATATCCATTTAGAACTTACTGTGGTGCATGATGAAAGGTGTTGATTTATACTTACTTTCTGTCAAACTGCTTTGTACTTCTCCCAGCAGTTTTCAAAAATTAGGAAATCCTTACCCTAGTACATGGTAGCTTTGGGTTTATTAAACATTAGTTAACCATGTTTGTATAAGTCCAAGTCTTATTTATTTACTATATTCCAATGATTAGCTTTATTTGCACTTATTGATATAAGCATATGATTTTTTCTTGATTTTATTATCAATATTATCTATAACTATCATTGCATTGGTTTAGATTAGCATCTTATACCATTTACCAAAGTAAATTCTAAGTGGGTAGATGACAAATATTGAAGATCATATTATTTAAAAAAGGGAAGAAATGGATGAAAGAATTTTTTAAAACTATGAGGACAATTCTTAACAAGGGATGAAGGACATCACAAAAGACATATAGTTGATTTGTGACTGATTTTTTAATGAAATTTTTATGAATTGACTTTTCTCCTCTATGAGAAAACTGAAAATCCTGAAATATGGTGAGCAAAATTCTACAAATTTTGGTTTGTTGTTTTAGAAAAAGTAAGTATTCTCATTTAACTTGGTCAACTGCTAAAAAGCAAGCGAGTAAGCTTGAAAGTCTTGGCAGTTTGTTAAAAATTAGGATAGTCATAGAAAACATGGTGATATGTCTGAGAACTCACTTTTAGTTTCTTTTATCCAAGAATTTATGAAAGTCCTTTGCTTATAAACTTATTGTTTATCTTAGCACTAATATTTACTTCTGCAAAATGATAATCAGATCAGGTTTCCCTTCTTCAGAAGGGAAATAGAAAGGCTAATATGGTTCTGAATACCCATAGAAACTGTAAATATTAATTTTCATCTTTCTAAGTCCCACTAAAATTCTTGTGAAAATGCTTTGCTACCTTATAGTGGTAATTATAGAGTGTTATTAATGGATTTAATATGCTTCTATAATTTATGATGTATTTCTGGACTTTGGAAGAGATCTTGGCTTTGCTTATTTGCCAATGTCACCCTGACCAGTCCTTCTATCTACAATTTCAACCAAAAGGCAATCTGTTAGTCAACAAGCATTTATTAAGCACCTATGTGCCAAGCTCTGTGCTAAGTACTAGGGGATACCAAAACAACAAACAAAGGAAACAAATTCCTGTTTTCAAGGAGCTTACAGTCTAATAGGGAAGATAACACGCAAACAACTGCTTTTGAACCGGATAAATACTTAAATAAATTGGAAATAATCAACAGAAGGAAGTCATTAATATTTAAAGAGATCAGGAGAGACTTCTTGTAGAAGCTGAGATTTTAACTGAAAGACTTTAAGGAGGTCAGGGAAGCCAAGAGATGGAGATGAGGAGGGAAGGAATTCCAGGTGTGGAGGACAGTTAGTGAAATTTTACAGTCAGGAAATGGATATCTTGTGGATGGAACAGCAAGGAGGCTGGTGCTATTGAAGTGCATTGTATGTGGTATGGAGTAGGTTGTAAGAAATCTGGAAAGATAGGAAGAGGGCAAGTTATGAAGGGTTTCGAATGACAAGAGTATTTTATATTTGATCATGGAAGAAATAGGGAGCTACTAGGATTTATTGAATCGGTAGACGTCATGGTCAAAAATACACTTTAGATAGATTAATTTAATAACTGAGAGGAAGATGGACAGGAATGGGGAAAAACTTAAATCAGAGAGACTAATCACCAAGTTCTTGCTATAGTCCAGGCATGAGGTGAGGAGGGCTTTATTGCAGTGGTGGCTGTAACAGAGGACAGAGTATGGGGCATCTAAAAGATATAACAAAGGCAGAATTGATGGCACTTGACAACAATATGGTGGGGGAAGAGTGAGAGTGAGAATTGAGGATTACATCTGGATTGTGAGCCTGGTTAACTGGGAGGATGGTGCCACTCATAGCAATAACACAGAAGTTCAGAATAAGGGAGTGCTTGGGGAAAGATAGAAAGTTCAATTTTGAACATGTTGAGTTGAAGACATTTATGAGATATTCAGTTCAAGGCGTCAATGGAGATGGGAGAAGTTAGGAGAGAAGTCAAGGTTGGATTAGTAGATCTGAGAATCATCATCATAAAGACGGTAATTGAATTCATGGCAGCTATTGAGATCACCAAGAAAAATAGTACATACAGAGAAGAAGAGAAACCCTAATACAGAACCTTGTGGGATATCTATTAGTGGGCATTACCTGGATAAAGATACAGCAAAGGAGAATGAAAAGGAGTAGTTAAAGAGGCAGGAGGAGAACTAAGAAAGAGTAGTGTTATGAAAGCCTAAGAGGGAGAATCAAGAGTGATGTACAGTATGAAAGTTTACAGAGAAATAAAGAAGAGTGAGAAGTGAAAAGAGGCCATTAGATTTAGCAATTAAGAGATGTGTGTTTTTGTTGGAGGAGATAAGGTTCATATTTGCTTTGAATTCAACATGCTCCTAGATTATTATTCTTGGAATTAGTTGAAATATGGATTCAAATCTTGCTTCTGGAATTTATTTAGTGCATGACCCTGGGAAAGTCACAAACTGAGTTTCAGTTCTCTTTTGCAAAATGTGGATTCTGGTGGCTGCTCTGAGTTATTGTGAGGAAAGTGTTTTATAAACCTTAAAGTAATATAGATATGTGATCAGCTGTTTCCATCTAAACTTGTTCCTTTCTCTGACTTTACTCTTTCTTCCATGTTTAGTGCCAACTCTTTTTAGGTCTATACTCCCAACATCTTTTGAAGTTCTTATTCTCTCTAATCATTCAACTACTACCCTAATTAAGCCTATCAGAATGGACTATGGGAGACAGTAGCAGCTGTTCTCCACACCTGGAATACACTACCTTATAAGTTCTGTCCCTTGGAAGTCCTAGTTTCCTTCAAAGTTCAGCTCATGCTAACTACATGAAACCTCTCCTGACACATGCAGACAATGTTGTATATAAATCACTAAATTACCTTGTGTTTATTTTGTGTATAGAGTTTTATGTGTTATCTTGTATACTTACTGTTCTTAATCATGTACAGAAAGGCCAATTATTTTTTACGGTTTTATTTTATGTTAGCTACTGTACTGAATGTATTGTTTTGATTTAGTTTGTTGAATAATGTTCTCAGTAAAGTATCACATAATTTCAAAATATGTACAATTTTATTTCTTTTTTGACCTATAATTGTGCCCCCAATTTCTTTATCTTTTGTAATTTCAGTAGCTAACATTTCTAGAACTTTATCAAATAATAGTGATGAAAACCAAGGATACCCTTGCTTTACCTATGATTTTATAGGAAAAACTTCTACTATTTCTCTATTGTAAATTTGTGTTAATTCCTGGCTTAAATTATCATAGTTAGGACAAGTTCATTTAGTCTTATAACTTTTGTGTTTTTACATATGTGTGTTGTATTTTGTCAAAGGCTTTTTCTGCATTAGTTGGGATTAAAAAAAATATTTTGTTGTTAATATGGACTATTATGTCTATAGTTTTCCTAATATTGAACTAGTCTTGTTTTCATAGAATAAGTCTAAATGAGCAACTTGGATAATTTTAAAAATTTATTACTATAGACTTTTTGCTAGTAGTCAATATTTTTGCATTGATATTTCTTAGACATGCTAGTCTATACTTTTCTTTCTCTACTTTATTTCCCCTTGTTTGAGCATAAAAAATATGTAAAAAGTAATTCAAATACTTGATAAATTGTTTGCAAAATGCAGAAACAATACTACAAGACTCTTGCAATATATATTTTATAAAAAAATTTATAAAAAATTTGCTTTCAAATTCACCTAGGCCTGTGATTTTTTCTTTGGGAATTCATTTATGGCATATTCACTCTCTCCCCAATAAACTATATTATTTAAAATTTATATTTTTTGTTCTGTAAATTCAAGTATTTTTATTTGTTAGTATTCATCTATATTGCTTAAATTATCAGTTCTGTTGGCATGTAATTAAGTAGTTTCTAATAACTTCCTTTACTTTCTCTTCATCCACTGCAAATTTTACTTTTTTATTTGTTTTTTTTTAATAGAAAATTTGGTAAAAATTTGATTACTTTATTAGTGTTTTCAAAATCAGTTCTTAGTTCAAGTTTTTTGTTTTTCATTTTATTACTCTGATTTTTAAAATGTGTATTTTGATTTTGATTTCATTTTTTCCTAGCTTTTAATTTTTTTAAATTTATTTAACTTTTTACATTCATTTTCACAAAATTTTGGGTTCCAAATTTTCTCCCCATTTCTCCCCTCCCCCCACCCCAATACACCAAGCATTCTAATTTTCCCTATCACCAATCTGCCCTCTCTTCTATCATCCCTCCCTTCTCTTGTCCCCATCTTCTCTTTTGTCCTGTAGGGCCAGATGACTTTTCTATTCCCCATTAACTGTATTTCTTATTTCCTAGTAGCAACAACAATACTCAACAGTTGTTCCTAAAACTTGGAGTTCCAAATTCTCCCCATCCCTCCCTCCCCCACCCATTCCCTTTGGGAAGGCAGGCAATTCAATATAGGCCATATCTGTGTAGTTTTGCAAATGACTTTGATAACAGTCATGTTGTATAAGACTAACTGTATTTCCCTCCATCCTATTCTTCCCCCCATTGTTTCTATTCTGTTTTTTGATCCTGTCCCTCCCCAAGTGTTGACTTCAAATTGTTCCCTCCTCCCATTGCCCTCCCTTCCATCATTCCCCCCACCCTGCTTATCTCCTTCTCCCCCACTTTCCTGTATTGTAAGATAGGTTTTCATACCAAAATGAGTGTGCATTTTATTCCTTCCTTTAGTAAAATGTGATGAGGGTAAACTTCTTGTTTTTTTCCTCAGCTCTCCTCTTTTTCCCTCCACTAAAAAGTCTCCTGCTTGCCTCTTGAATGAGATATAATTTACCCCATTCCATTTCACCCTCTTTCCTACCACTACATTTCTCTCTCACCATTTACCTTAATTTCTTTTAAGATATGGTCCCATCCTATTCAATTCACTCTTCAGCATTTTTTTGGGTCTCCTTTACCAAGGTATGGACCTGCTTTTCATGCTTTTCTTGCATCTCTCTCATTTCTCTTCCCAGTTTTTCCTCCACCTGTCTAACTTGATTTTCAAAATCCTTTTTGAGCTCTTCTATGGCCTGAGCCCACCGGACATCCTCCTCAGATGTCTGGGATAGAGAGCCCCCGACCTCCACATCTTTCCCTGATGGCAAGCATTGTACTTCGTCATCAGAAATGAAAGGAGGAAGGAATATCTCTTCCCCAATAAAGTAGCTCTCTTTGGTCTTATTTTGCTTCCTTTTTCTGGGCATTTTCCCAGCCATTTACTTGACTTCTGAGATTCCTCTCCACCCCTGCCTAGATCTTCCCAGCTAGTGCTTGGGGTCTGAGATTCAAATGCTGCTCCCCAGCCTCAGGGTTTTCAGTGGGGGGTGCAGCTGCTATTCAATGTGAGCTTAAGTTCTGGTGCTTGGGTGGGGGCAGGGCCACCAGGCTCAGTTCCCTCAGGGGCTTTATGCGGAGACCTTCAGTAATGGAGCTCCTGTCTGCTCCAGGAGTTCCAGGCCGCCGCTGCTGCCTCTGCCACTCCCTCTGCCGCTGCCTCCCAAGGGGGCCCGAGTCATGGAGACACCTTGCTCCTGTCTCGGCCAGCCTAGAAGGCTCTCTTACTGACCTGTAGTGTCTGTGGGTGGAGGGACCTTCCCGGCCACCAGAAATTCCATCCCTGAAGCCTGCTTGTATCTGCTTCTCTGGGGCCGCATGGCCAGGGCAGCTCAGGGATGGGCTCCGCTTTCTGGGGCGCGACGGACCCCTGGGGATGGCTCTCCAGGGCTCTCTGGAATGGAAATCTCTTCCACTGTGTTTCTGTGCACCTTGCAGTGATCCAGAATTTGTGGGGAGTTCTTTTTACAGGAAATTTATGTGCTGTGGATTCAGAGCTAGCATACGTGAGTCTTTCTACTCTGCCATCTTGGCTCCTCCCCCCTAGCTTTTTATTAAAAAAAGTTGTTATGTCCATTTTTTAATTTGTTCTTTATCTCTTTTATTGATAAAAATGTTTAGAGGCTTAGATTTCACCCAAAGGGGTGCTTTGACTGTAACCCAAAAGATTAAAAAGTTTGAAACATTTCATCAATTTGCATGTCATCTTTTCACAGGGACCAACCTAGTTTTTTTCTGTTTTGTTTCAGTTTTAGTATGTGTATTGTCAAAATGAGTACCCCTTGTTCCTGAATTCCAGTCTCACATCCTTAACTATCTACTGAACATCTCAACCTAGCTATCTTGTCACCAAAATGGAGTCTATTCTCTTACATCCCCTAAAAGCCCTACTTTTTGAAACTTCTCTCTTTCTACTGGGGGCATTACAATCCTCTAAGTTACTAAGTTTGTTACACTGGCATCACTTTCAACTCTTTTTTTCCCCCTCATCATAACTAGTCAGTTTCCAAGTCAATTCCACATTCAAATGTCTGACATCAGTACCTTTTGCTCCACTTATACAACCATCACCTTAATTAAGGTCTTTTTTCTCTCTTGCCATTATCTATTGTAACAAACTCCTAAATGGTGTCCTTGATTCCCAGTTCTTTCCCCATTGATCTATCCTTTACACAGTGGCCAAAATAATCTGCTTAAGGCACAGGTTTTGCTATATGACTCCTCTACTCAAAATCCTTCAATGGTCTCCTAATATTTCCATAATAAAATAAAAATTCCTTAGTCTGACATTCAAAGCCATCTACTCTCTTGGTCCATTATTTTATTTTTATTATTTCTTAAGTTTATATTATTCCCTTATTTTATAGTATTCCCCTTCACATATATTATATTACATTCTAACAGAACTACCAGCTATTCTTAGGATCATAGATTTTGAGCTTGAAAAGACCCTAGAGTTCAACTCTAACATACTGATTTTAAAAATGAGGAAACTGAAACCTGGAAAAGTTAAGTGAGTTGTCTGGGGTCATATAACCCCAGAAATAGGATTTGAACATAGGTCTTCCTGATTCAAGGATAGGGCTCTCTCTACCATACCACATCATCTCCAGTGGAGTTCCCCATCAGCTTTTCATCTATTCCCTTTTTGCATTCATAGAAACAAGCTGCATGCTCAGAACCTATTTGTAAAATGTACTTGCAGCTAGATTTGCAATCAAGGAGACTTGAGTTTGAATCTTGTGTCAGATTGACAAGACCCGCATGTAACGTAACATCACTGACTCTGTTTCCTCATTTATAAAATGGAGAATCAGTTCTTCCTTAAGTGCTTTTACAGCCTGCAAAGTGGGCAGTTCTTCCTGACTCAGTAGCAAATCATCTTCCACACAACCCTTATCACAGAGAATAAATGAACACCCAGGAGTTTGTCATAAATATTCTTTGACAAGAGGCTAGAGCATATATCCTATAGAAATGGGTAAGAGCACATGTCCATTTCCATTGGAAGTATTTCAATCCATTACATGCAAACAAGGGTTTGTAAAGCACTTTACAAAAATGATCTTTTTTTGTGCTTTACATAACTCTCTGAGTTAGGCATCATTATTATTATCCCCAGAAGGGACTGCGGATGGAGATTTCTGAAGAAAGAGAATTTTACAATTACCATGCTCTGTTTCCTCTGTGTCTACCTTGCTTTTTTTTCTATATTCCTTGCCTCCCCCCCCCCCCAATCTGTGTTGACATGGTCATTCCTTCTATATATAGAATTCTATACATAGAATACCCTCTATCTTGGAGGAAGTTTGTTATCACTAAAACTTTTCTTTGGCCTTGGTTTCCCTCCTACACATTGACAGTGATCCCATGTATTTCATTAGCTCTGCACCTTGTCTTTGACTCTGTGTTCTCCATATACCCCTTAACTATTAAATCACCACAAATTACAGATTAACCCCTTATTGTCCTGCCTGCTATTCCTCCAATTATCACCTTCCTAGTTGAAGCCAGGTTGCCACATCTAAGGGAAGGGGGATAATTTTCCCTCTAGAGTAGACAAGATCATCCTACCTTAAGCCAATCATCATTTTAAGACCCTAGAACCTACTAGAGGGAGTCATACCTGTCAGCAAAGGATTCTGGGAGCATCTTAAACCTGAGAAACCTGTAACAGAGATTAATAACAGCTAACATTTACATTGTGCTTTAAGTTTTGCAAAGTGCTTTTTACATATTAACTCATTTGATTCTCACAGCCTTGTGAGGTTGACTCTATTATTTCCATTTTACAGGTAAGAAAACTGGGGTACACTTGGCCAGTCACACAGCCACTAACTGTCAGAGGCAGAATTTGAATTCAGGTCTTTCTAATTTCAATTCCTGCACCTTTCCATTTATCTTCCTCAGATGCCTGTATCTTCTTGGGTTATGGTCCTAAAGGTCCCCTGGGCAGTTATCTGCTTTTCTCAGTTCTCTGCCCTGCACCCTGCCACTGTCTCATTTCTCTCTATTGACTTCAGAAATGATCTTCATATCCCAACTCCTATATTCCTTCAAATATTCTTCTTCTCCTCGTAAGAATTAGGTTATGGCATATCGGGTGAATCTGTACCCAACTGAAACCATTCCAGTTCTAGCCTTGCCCACGGGACCAGGAAGTTTATTTATTTATTTTTTTTAAATTTGGAAGCTAGGGAGGGGTCAGAGAGCAGGTTATCCAAGATATCCAGCCATTCCCCAAACCACTAATTCTTTCTGTGTAGGTTCATTCTTCATAACTCATAAGTCCATAATTTATGGACATCTGTTTATGACTTAGAAACCCTTAAAAGAAAATTGGTCCTGACATTTTCATTTTCTGATATTTCCTTACACTTGGAATCGATTTCCTTTTGGAATATGTTTGATGGAAAGAGAATGATAAAGGGAAGGGTGGTTTAATTTCCTTAATGATCCAAACGACTTTCTTGGTTAACCTACCTTCCTTTGTGTACATCTGATGAACATTCACAGACCATGTGAACAGGACCAAATGCTTATAGGAAACTTTCATTCATCTTAGGATACACCCACATCCACACACGCATGAATACACACATATATATTCTAACCATGTGTGCAAAAGGAAAGAAAGAATAAGCATTTGTATTGCACCTACTATGTGCTTGACCCTGTACTAAACACATTACAAACTTCATCTAATTTGAAGGCATTGTAGTCGTGTGACATAGATACTTGTTAAAAGTATTAAAATGATTCTGTGACATTCGTGGTCAATACTAGCTGCTTAGGTGGAAGAAGTTGCATGGGAAATAAGTCGGGGGAAGCAGTTACATAGTGCCTATTATTTGCCTGCTTTCTGTTTGCTGATGACTGTGCACTCAATGCAGCCTCTGAAGCTGAGATGCAACAAAATATGGATCAATTCTCTGCTGCCTGTGCCAATTTTGGCTTAATAATGAACACCAAGAAAACACAGGTGCTCCATCAACCACCACCACACCATCCATACATGGAACCATCAGTTGCAACAAATGGAGAAGTTTCGAATGCTGTGGATAAGTTCACTTACCTTGGTAGTGTACTTTCCAGGGATGTACACATTGACAATGAGGTGGATGCATGCATTACGAGAGCTAGCTCAGTGTTTGGGAGGCTCCAAAGGAAAGTATGGGAAAGAAGAGATATTAGACCAACTACCAAACTGAAGATCTACAGAGCTGTTGTGCTGACCTCATTGTTGTATGCCTGTGAAACATGGGCAGTCTACCAGCACCACGCCAGGAAACGGATTCACTTCCATTTGAATTGTCTTAGGAAGATTCTGAGAATCACCTGGCAGGATAAGGTACCAGACACTGAGCTCCTTGCTGGAACTAAACTGCCAAGTATTCAAACTCTGCTTCAGAGAGCACAACTCAGATAGAATGTTCACGTTATTTGAATGCAAAATGTTTGCTTGCCAAAAAGACTTTTATCGAGAACTTGCATGGGGCAAGCATTCACATGGTGGTCAGAAAAAGCAATACAAGGACACTCTCAAGGTCTCTCTCAAGAACTTTGGAACTGTGTGACATGCAAGACATATGCAGGATCACTCAGCATGGCGCGTCCACTTCAAAGAAGGTGCTGTGCTCTATAAGCAAAGCAGAATTAAAACATTTCAAAGGAAACTTGGGATGCACAAATTTAGAGTGTCCCCCACAAACATTCACACAGACTGTGCTCCTCCTGTGGTAGAGCATTCGAAGCTTGTATTGGTCTGATCAGTCACAGTTGGACGCATTGAAACACTGGAGCATAATGATGTAATTTTGGTCTTCTTTGAAAGAAAAGGACAACAACCAATCATGTGCCAGGCATTGTGCTAAGCACTTTTTACAAATATTTTATTTTCGCTACATCCTTGTGAGGTGCATGCTATTATTATCTCCATTTTACAGTTGAGAAAATTGAGGCAAACACTTGCCCAGGGCCGTACATCTAGTAAATATCTGAGGCTGGATTTGATCCTGATTTCAAGCCTAGAACTTTATACCAGCTGCTTTTAAATAATAAACCTCTCTAAATAGTACCAAGAGACATATATCTGGTTCAGGTCTGTTACTTTAAAAATGAGACCTCATAGCATAGTGAATAGAGAGCCAAGAAGTTCTGGGTTCAAGTCCAATCTCTGACACATTGACTGTGTAAAACTGGGAAAAAAAAATCACTTAACTCCTCAGTATCCCAGGCAATTAAGGCTATAAATTGCTGAGAAGGTGCTGACCTGCGATGATAGAGGAATTTTCTTCATTTGCCAGTTTCTTATAATGATGAAATCACAGGTCCAGACCCTTTCCTCTGCTTTAAAAATACATTTGTCCTACTTAACTGAAGTTATGAAGTCTATTTACATTTCTTTAAAACTTGGATCAAGAAGTTTAATGTGATTTAAATGATTATTTACAGGCAAAGAGAAGCTAGGGCAAAGAGAGGTTGAGTTCATTTTCTCTAATCTTACCCCATCTTACCTTAAGTTTTACTATTTAATAGGTGACAAAGACAAAGGAGGTATGGGAAGGATAAAGATGAAATAAGAAATTGTCTTTTCCCTTTTAGAAAACTGGCTAATTTGCAGTTTAAGTCTTATAACATTTACATTGTTTGGACAACATCTGCATTTTATAATGTACTTTGTGACAGCTACTCATGCCATTATCTGCTGTGTATTTTATAATGTGCTCTCTGCTGAGCTCTTGGAGAATACTAGTCTGGAGAAGGGTATCCAGAATAAGTAGATTTATTTCTGGGGCCTCTGTCTGAGAAGCAATTAGAAGGACTAAGACTGTTTAGTTTGGCAAAGGAAAGAGTAGCAGGGGATATGATAGGTACATTATATAAAATGATGAATGAAGGAAGACAAGGCTTTTCAGGGCCCTCATTTGCCATTACAACATACACTTAACAAACTCCTAGATTCCTACCCTAAGCATGGAGTTCACACATGCAGGCAGGTGATTATTGAAGGTTGGGATGGAAGGGAACAGCAGCACTACTTCTACTACTGCTACTACTTCTACTACTATTACTACTACCACCACCACTACTACTATTACTATTACTACTACTACTAGTATTATAATAATAGCTAACTTTTATGTGGTCCTTTAAGATTTATAGGGCACTTTTCATCTATTCTTTAATTTTAGACTCTTATTATTCTGCTGATTCACCACTGATAATAAACCTCTAGGTAAATTTATTTATATGAAAAAACACCTATGATTACATTGGCAGGGATCCGTTTACCAGGGCTATCAATCCTACTTTAGGGCACCGGGACAAGGTTGGCTATGCTTCCTGCTTCCCCAGGGAGGGGGCCCCAGACGGCTTGGCACCAGGCCCCCCTAAGGGGAGTCTGAGTTTCCAACATCCTTTTCTCCACAGAAGCAGGGATATGTGAATCCAGCTGTAAAGTGGAAATGAAATAGACTGGGGGAGAAAAGTGTGAACCACGGAGGGCCATTATGAATGCAGAAGACAAAAAAATTATTTTAAGGGGTGAAGATGTGGTGGTCCATCTTGAGAAGAGGAAAACTTAGTCAAACTTAGCAAGTTTTGTGTGTTCCCTGACTACTTGATGGGTTGATGGAAGCGTAGGGAAGGTATGATACCTAAATGCTGTAAGTGTGCAAATTGTACTGTTGAAAAAGAAAGACATAAAATCTGATAGCTAATGTTACAGATTAGACCCAGACTCTAAATAAACCTAGGTATTGCTCACAGTTCTCCTATCAGTTGTAGCACGTCTGGGACCTTCTTTCAGAGTGGATTTCTCCTCCCATAGAGAGAAGACCACCATCCTTGTCCTGTACCTCCCAGGGGGTAGAGGTTGGGGGGCATGTTGTATGGATCAATAAGTTAATGTCTGAAAAGCACTCAAGTCCTAGAACAAAAGAGAGGCTCCCTTGGGGCACTTTTGCTGTAAACAATCCAAAGCTGACCCACCAGGATGGAGAGGGAGTGAATGCCTCCTCCTTCCATCCTTCTGGCCCTCCCACCCAGTTCCTGAAGCAACTGTAATTTAACTCCCTTCTGCAAGGCTTTCTGTCACTGGCCCACTCCCCATCCCCCTCTTTTTTTTTTTTTCTCAAGGATTTTTTTTTCCACAGTTAGCAAGTGTGGAAAACCCCAGTTTAAAATTTCTTGATGTTTGTGTGTATAAAGCTACTCTCACTGAGGTGCTATTTTGTGTGTGTGTGTGTGTGTGTGTGTGTGTGTGTGTGTGTGTGTGTGTGAGACTTTCTGACACCATATTTTTCTTTAAAGGGAAGAGAAAGTGAACACACAGTGATCTGAATACAACACCCTCAGGCCTAGGCTGCTCATGGGACTTTGTTTTTACACAGAGAGAATCTGACATGAATTGGCAGAAAAGAAGAAAGGACATATCTGTCACCTGGGTGGTTTTGGACAAGTCTCTGAACTTATAAATTGTCAGAGCTGAGAGAGATTTAGAGCTTCTTTACTCCGAATCTCTTTTTATTTAAACTGAAGGTTAGTAGGTATTAAGGAGTATGAAGTGGGTAACACTGAATGGACAGTCTGGATAGACCTGAGTTCAAATCTTACTTCAGATATCTTACTAGCTAGTTGTGTGACCCTAGGCAAATCACTTAAAACTCTCTTAGCTTTGGTTTCCACAACTCTAAAATGGACATAGTTATAACACTTAACACATTAGGTGGTTGTAAGGAGCAAATGAGATAATATACGTAAGGAGCTTTGCAAGCCTTAAAAAAAAGTCCTGTGGAAAAGTGAGCATCTGATTTAAAAACATTCATTAAGAGTTGATATTATCAGTGTCTTACCTGGACTGGGAGCCTAGGACTCCTAAATCCTAGTTCAAAGCTCTTTTAAGGTACTCTACTGGCCATTTTCTTTAATACAAAGAGACTGTGTTTTGTAGTATAGAGAATTTTCTGTTTGCTGTCCTAGCATCTCTCTGGTTCTTGGTTTTGTCATACATTGGACTCACGGATCACGTAGGTCCTTTCCAGCTTTATTACCTAGGGTCATGTGAGTAAAATGCATTCCCTAGGGATACTCTTAAGGATTAAGATAATCATAGTTGCAAAGTATTTTGAGCTCTGGAGAGAGAGGGACGAATTACCTAAGTAGGCCTTCAAAACTCTTTTGTGGACACATCAAAATGAACAGCCCTAAGGATTTAGAAAGATGAACTGACTGATTGGTAGACCCTCAACTTAAGAGCAGATAAGACCAGGCATCTGGAAAAAGGATAACTGATCAATCTTAAATTGCCTGGCAATGTCCTTCTCTGTGAATGCTCCAGAGGTATAGTGTTCATTAATGACAGTGTTAAGGAGGTGTGAGCTTTGTTGGAATGCTGGCAGAGGTCACCAGCTCTCTGATTTTCTCTCTCTGTCTCTGTATTTCATTGTCTCTGTCTCTTCCTCTCCGTTGTTGTTCGGTGATGCCTGACTCTTGTTACCCCTTTGGGGTTTCCTTGGCAAATGTCCTAGAGTGCCTTGCCATTTCCTTCTCCAGCTTATTTTACAGATGAAGAAACTGACGCAAGCAGGGTTAAGTAACTCGCCCAGCTAGTAAGTGTCTGAGGCCAGATTTGGTTCTGAACTCATGAAAGTGAGTCTTGTGGATTCAAAGTCCAGTGCTCTATCCACCACACCACCTAGCTGCGGTGTGGGCTTTGCTGGAATGCTGGCAGAAGCCAACAGCTCTCAGTGTCTGTCTCTATCTTGCTCTTACTATTCTTTTAAGAATTATTGGAATTTCAAGGCAATTTGTATAGCCAGGTACTATGTGGGGGTTGGAGGCAGGGCATTATGGGAATTGAGAAGGCAAAAGGAACAGTTTCTAGATGTGTTATCCCCAATATCAGAAAGACTCAGCAAGAGGGGCTGATTATATGAGGGAGGGGCACACTTAATTGAAGTAAAGGATAGAGGAGTAGAATTCAATAACCCTAATTTATCGAGGGGTAGGCACAGGGAGGTTCCATTGAGAAAAGCAAGTGAGAAAGTCTTACTGTTGCCTGAGTAGCCCTTTTGTGCAAACAGAAAGCTTCGAGATTAACTAAAAATAGAACTACAATGAATTAAGTAGTTTTACTCTAAAAGTGATGTTTTACTCTAATAATAGTTGGTATTTATATAGAACATTAAGGTAGATACTATTTTATTCTAATTTTGTAGATGAGGAAACTGAGACAGAGGTTAGCAAATGTCTTGGTGAGGATTTGAACTCAGGACCTCTCTAGATCTAGCACTCTATCCACTGTTCTGACTAGCTACCTCTAAAAACTATCAAAGAAAATGATACCTTACAAATGAGACAGCTTCAGCAGATCAGGGCTCTAGAGATGGAATTCTTCAGGGGCACCAAAAGGGCATTCTTCTAAGCTGAACAGTAGCAGAGGAGATATGTGGTGTAACAACTCGAAGGGAGTTTCTGAACTCCCATGCCATGGAGTTGTGGCTGCTTTGAGGATTCAGACATGAGTCTCATGTCTGCCTCATCTTGGAATGTGAGATTTCTAGGGATTTTCTCAGGGAGGAACTCCTAATCCCTTTTCCACTGGGATGTCAGTCCTGGGAGGTTGTATTCCCTGGGTGGGCTGGGCATGAGTCTGTTGCTTGACTTGTTCCTGTCATCTACTTGACTATTCTGTCCCAATTAAATATTTTGTTATGTTATTTATGGTTCTTGCCTGGTAACTCTTAACATTTCTTGGAGTTAACATTTCTTGGAGATTTGAGCCATAAACTAATTACAAATCTATTGGACCTAGTAATCTATGGGAAGTCTTGAAGGACGGAATCTATGAATTTCATAAAGAAAAGAAGGGTTTTAAAACAGTGGCATTGATAACAGCAGTAGTAGTAAAATGGAAGACTTCTAATCTATAGAATACAACAGTTCTAGAACGATCTGATGCATGCTTAATTCATAGACCACTGTATACATATGTGGGTAGTTCCTGTCTTCTAAATGTTTATTTCATTTATTAGAAATGTCTTGAAGTAATGTTGAAAGGCATATGTTCCTCACTGAAGTTATAGATAATTAATTTGAAAAGAATTAGTATTCAAGGCATATATGTGGCAGAAAATATAAAATGTCAATAGTCATCTATTTCTGTCCTTGTGAGTATTCTACTTACAATGCATGACACAGACTGTGGGTCAGTTTCTCACATTTCTAGAATAGCCATTTCTGGGATAGCCTAGTTGATGAATGAAATTACAATGAAAAGGGTAGTCTCTGGAACTGAAGGGACATGGATGGGTTCAGAATTCTGACAGTGGAACTACCTATGTGACTTTGGGCAAGGCACTTAACCTCCACAGTCTTAGTTTCCCTTCCTGCAATATGAGGGAGTTCAACTTGATGACCTCTAAGGTCCGTTTCAATTTTAGATCAATAATCCTCTGAACTCACTAATACAAGGTTTAGATCTCATTTTTCCTTAAACTCTTTGACACTTTAATTAAAATGATTTAACTTTTTCTAGGGCTAAATAGAATATTAGAAAAAAAAAAAGAACCCATCATTTTAAAGCAACTTTTCATATAAGACCTGATAAAACTCCAGATTCATTTGGGTACCTGAGCACCTAGTGATATGTTATAGGGCATCTCTCACCCTGTGACTGGAAAGTCTCCAAAGGCATTAACCTTGACTCCCGACACTAAGTTTAGAACAAGGACCGCAAAGCTTCCTGTCAGGTCAAATATCATTTTCTCCACCTCTTCTCTTTATTTATCTCCTTCCTTACTTTGCTGCAGCTTTGCTCTTTAGACTTCTAACCAAGAGAAATCCAAGATGGGCATTAGGATGATAGACTGTTTAACTGGGACCATCTGAGCCAGCCGGTTCCCATTCTACTAAGATGGGAAGCAGGATGTCAAGGGCCACCCTGGTTTTATTGACCTTGCAACCACAATGGGGCCAAGAGTGACTCCCAAGCTGTGAGTATAGGCCTTTTTCTCTCTGACTGAAGTGTCCTTCTCTGGGGGTAATCATCCCAGTGTGGTGCCCAATGGAGATGTGGCTGACTCAACCTTAGTTCTCCAGGGTGGTCAGTCTGTAACTTTAAGATTTACTGGTCTCATGTAGATAGCCACAAATGCAACAACAGCCATAATTACAAGAGGCTGTTCCACTAATCCTCAGTTAACAAATGTTAGTTAAAAGATAAATAAGCCTTATGCAAGCATTTCCTGGAGCTCTATGAGCCCTCTGTTTTCCTTTGCTGTGACTTCTTTCTCCTTCAAGAGAAAAAACAATGCCCCCTTCCCCAAAGGGAGAAAAGCTCAAGAGCTTTTGCTATTTCATTTTGTAATGGCTACTAGGAATTGAGGGAAAAATCTTTGAAGTCGATTCATTTGAATGTTTTTTGGAAGGGATTGTTTTATAAAAAGAAAAATAGCTAGCATTTATATAGCTCTTTAATGTTGGCAATGCACTTTATAAATATTATCTCATTTTTTTGCTACAGCAGTCCTGGGAGATAGAGGCTATTATTATCCCCATTTCACAAGTAAGGACACTGAGGCATAGAGAGATTAAGTGACTTGCCCAAGGTGACATAACTACTAAATGTTTGAGACTAGATTTGAATTCAGGACTTTCTGTCTCCAAGTTGCTTCCTTTTATATTTGGAATTGGAAAAATAAAGGAAGCTGGGGTGCTAAATTCTTGATACTTAAGAGAATCTCTGGATAAGCCTATGATATGTTAATTTGTTTTTAAATGCCAGTAACTTAAAGGGGGAAACAAGGGTGGCCTGAGAAAGGGTGATTTTTTTGGAACTTGGAAACTTGGGAGAAATAACAAGTACTCCAATCTCACAAGATTCTCTTCTTCTTTCAGAGTTTCTAGGATCTGGAATCATACACAACTTGTCCTCCTTTCAGAGTCAGAGCTTAGTATCATACTGTGTTAATTAACCCAAGAGAATCTTCCTCCAAGTTAATGGTGCTATTAACCCCGTCTGTTATGTGAAAGTGACAAGTGACATCCCAGACTGTCTTGGGAACTGTGATGTGACTTAATGGTTTTGCTGGGTAACTCATTCACCCTGAGTTTTCTCTTAGAGATGGTGAAGGGGCATTTGGGAAACTTGGGGAGACTCTGAAAACAGATCTAATTCCAGAGGCATGGAACCTGCAAAAATCATCCAACATTTTGCCTTTGCCAGTGTTCTTCAATCTTTCCCTTGATTTCTGTTTAAATCCACCCTCGACGTTTGTAATGTGTACCATGAGCTGAGTGCTGTTGAGGCCCTTTACTGAGAATAAACTAAACAGCACTGTGGGAATGGTTGCAACAAAACCAAATTATACATTACTGGCCCCAAATGAAAAGGTTTGAATGCTTGCTTACCCAATCATCCAATATTGCTAGCGATTTCTTTGTTTCTTTCTTCTGTTTCCTTAACTTTCAACAAATTTTCCTTCCAACACTCTCCCTACCCCACCCTACTGAATTTAGATTTCATCAGAAAGCTTTTTAGCTTTCCCCATGACACCCTCAAAGACCATTTTCTCTCACTCACTTCTGACAAATTCGTATAGTAATCATGGTTCTCTTTCTCTAAGTATTTCTCGGTCCAGATGTTTGTCTGTCTCTAATACCCTGTGACTCTCTTTGACTTTATTTAACTTTAACAGCAACAACCAAGGTTCTACGACCTTAGAACTCTGGATATGTGGCTCATAATTCAGTCTATCTGTTGTTTCTCTAAAATGTCTCTAAGTCCCATTGTGTTCAGGAGCCTGGAAGGCAGCAAAAATTACCTAGTGATATCTAGGATCCCAAAGACCTAAGAAAAAAATAACTAATGAACAAGGGAAAGATTAGAGAAAAGACTATCTTTTAAACCAAGAACATAGAAGAAAGGAATATAGTACAGAGATTTCTCAGAAGTTACAAAAGGAAACAGTGGGTTTATGTCCCCTTACCAAGGAGAAAAGGCTCTTTAATCATAAGATTATAGATTTAAAGTCGTGTTGAACCCAAGGGGTCATCTAGTCCAACCTTTGATTTTATGTATGAGAAAACAAACTCAGAGCAGTTAAATTACTCCATCGAGATCCCTCAAGCAGAGTCAGGATTTGAATCCAGATCTCTGACCTCAAAATCTATTGCTTTTTTTCATTATACCATGGTTTTAACTGGACTATGGAAATGGAGATTAAGGGGAATAAGTAAGGAAGGAGTTAATGACTTAAGGAAATAGAACAGCCCATTTGGAAGTGAACCAGGGTTGGTAAAATAGAGAGTGGAGACAAAGGGAACTTATACTTTGGCAGAGCCAAACTACATTAAACAGCATGAATCTGGAGTTTACCAGTTATGGCTATAGCTCTTGGTTTTCCAGTCTGTGAATATTGCCACGGAAATGTGAAAACTGAGAATTATCTGTGGCATCCAAGAAGATTTTTACCCAAGTTCTTGTGAATTTGGTATTGAGAATTCTGGAAAGAAGGATGTGAACCATCATGGTGGAGACATTCATTGGGAATATGGGAGGACAGATTGGAGTCAGAATTCTACTTGGCCTCCCTAGGTGCTCTGTACTCTCCCCTCACTCTTTGGGACACTGCATTGTTATCTTGACAACGGCAACTGGGAGCAGTATGTGGTGCCACTGGAAGAAGCTAATTGCCTAGTGCAATAGCCTAGAGCTACACACACACACATACACACACACACGCACATGCACACGCACACACACATACTCTTCCCCTTCCTCCATCCCTGGAATGGGAATGACCTGTTAGCTATCCAAATACACACTTGGGAGAAGTTATGCCAGGGAGAATAAACTTATTTGCTTCCCTCCCACTCTTAGTCTCAGGTAGCCAGTGTTGCAAATGAACTATTCCCCAGTTGTTTACCACATATTTGTATTTATAAATTTATTCACATATTGAGTGGCCATAAAATTCAGTCTAATGGTTAATATGTTTTATTTTTTGACATGATAAAAGATTTGGGAAGAGATTTCTCCCTTAAGGAGACAAGTAACAATTTAAACTTGAATTTTGGTGGAAAATGTCCTGAGTCTCCATAGGGAGAGAGAAAGAATATTTATCCTCTGTACTGTTAAGACAAATCGTTAAGACTGCCTGTGAAGTATTATTGCTACACCTGAGTGGGGCACTGGCCAGACTTCTTTTACCTGTGGTATCCCATCCTCTACATTTAGATATTTTCCTTACCAGTGGGAACTTCTGGACTTCCAGATAAGCTGGTAATATAAAAAATTTCATAGAGAAGCCCAGTTCTCTAAAATAAACACAGGCAATTATTTAAAAAAAACCAAAACACTGGAAAGACCAACGATAAAGAAAACTGCAAAGAAACAAAAAGAAGTCCATCATCTGGTTAAGAACTCTATGGAGAAAAAGTTTACGAAATCTGGTAGAGATATCTCTCACATCAGGAAAACCAAAACCAGTGTAGGAAGTGTAGGAGCCAGTGGAGATGAGGAGAGAAGCAGTGTCAGACAAACCAGTATGAGTTCTTGCAAATGGACCTAAACTCAGCCAGTGATGAAGAAGTATGTTGCAATTTGTCACAAGTTCCAATAATCAGGGACTTAAAGCTAGATACTAATATTGGACTGTCAAAACAGAAGTAGGACAGAATCACCCTCGAACACTCACTTCACAGAGAGACAGATCCAGAAGTACACTCTTTGGAGCAATCTGAGCCATAGGATGAGACAGGATTAACTCATATGGGCACCAGCACTGGGGGAGCATCTCTTTGGAGCCTGTCAAGGTCCCAAAAAAGGAGAAAACAGCTTCTGGCTGGGGATCATGTAAAGAGAAGAAGGTAGTCTAGTCAAGGCTAAAACCCACAGTCAGCCTCCAGGGGATTGAGACAGAAGTCAGGGATTGAGACAAAGAGTGTGTTCTAATACCAGTCACCCCATCTAGATTTCAGCAGTAGCAATGACATCTGTGCCACAGATGGGGATAGGACCTACCCCCAAACCCCCTTATCCAAGAAGGTCTAAGGGGACTGCCCTGAGCAAAAATCCTAAACCAAGAATTGAGGATGAATGTGGGAGTAGACAAAAGGAAGGAAGCAAGCATTTATTAAGTGCCTACTATGTACTAAGCAGGGTAACTAGGTGGCACCGTGGATAGAGTGCCAATTCTGGAGTCAGGAGGACCTGAATTCAAATATGGCCACATACACTTACAAGCTGTATGACCCTGGACAAATCACTTAACCTGTTTGTCTGAGTTTTCTCATCTATAAAATGAGTTGGAGAAGGAAATGGGAAACCACTCCAGTATCTTTCCCAAGAAAATTCCAAATGCAGTCACAAAGAATCAGACATGACTGAAAAACAATGAAAAAGAGGGAAAAAGGAATGTATTAGGGTAGAAATGAGGAAGAAAGGGATAGTAAGTCATTATTTAGTGACATTAATTTGGATGCAAGGTTGAACAATATAGAAGGAGGAAAGGAAAAGAGCTCAGTATCTCATGAATTTGACTCCTATCAGAACCGGACAAAAGAGAGTAAAACACATACATACACAAAAAATTTGGTGTAGAAATACAGTAAATCAATAGTGATCAGGTAAGGGGAGGCAAAAGAGAGAAAGGTATGAGGATAGGATGGATGGAAATACGCAATTAGCACTAATAACAATGAATGTAAATGTATTGACCTCACCCATTAAACGAAGTGGATTAGAAACCAGAATTCAACAATGTATTGTTTACAAATAAATGCACTTGAAATATAAAAGTTCATATAGCCTTAAAATGAGGGGCTGGAGCAGAATTTATTATTCTTTAGGAGAATTTTTAAAAAGCATGATCACAGACTAGGCACAAATGGATATGGTTTAAAAAGATAAACACAGAAATGGTATTATGTTTGAAGACATTGCACACAGTGAAATACTATCGCTATTTACATATATGAAACAAACGGTGTAGTAACTAAAGAAAAAATTGGTTGAATTATAGAGAGAAAAAGGTAGCAAAAACACAATAATTGGAGAATATCAGTGCATCCCTATCATTCCTAGATAAATCTAGCAAGAAAAATAATTTAAACAAAGAATAGAAAACACCTGACAGACTTTTAGAGCAATCTACCACACAATAAAATGTAAGCCAAAGACTCCAATTACTGGGATAAGGAATCAATAGTGAATAAAAACTGCTAGGAAAGTTGAAAAGAAATTAGGAGAATTGATCTAGATCAGCCTCTCACACCTTATAATAAATTGCACTTGCATACATTTGCAATTAACGTATTAGAGGACAATAGGAGATACTTTTCATAATTATACATAAAGGAAGAATTCCTAAAACAATTCCTAAACAAAGAATTCCTAAGCAAGTGATAGATAAATAAGAGAAAATAAAGGATAATTTTGATATATGGAATTGAAAAGTTTCTCCAAAAATAAAATTAATGCATTTAGAAGTATGTGAACAGCTAATGGGGAAAATATTTTTGTCACAAATTTCTCTCATATGTGACATAAATATTTAAGATATACACATGGAATTATACACATATATACCTAGTATATATGCCTTTATTTGTGTCCTTAGCACTTAGCATGATGCCTGGCATATAGTAAATGCTTGTTGACTTGTCCTGACCTCGTAAGATCCATTACCCAAGGGATAAGTGGTCAAAGAATATGAATGGGTAGTTTTTTTTTGTTTGTTTGCTTGTTTTTGTTTTTGTTTTTGTTTTTGTTTTACAAAAAAGCTACCTACCAATAATCACAAGAAAAAAATACTCTAATAATAAAGAAAAATTAAAATAACTTATTGGTTCCTCCTTCTGCCTATCAGGCTGGCAAAGCTGACAAGGTTAGAAGACAAGTGCTGGTATGATTGTGGGAGGTCAGATACATATAGCGTACTGTTGGTAGGGCTGTGAAATTATCCTACAATTATGCAAAGTAATTTGAAGTTGTACCTTCCAAGTCACTAAAATATACTTGCCTTCTGAGAGATAAAAGGGATATGTTATACATGTATATTATATGTATGTTTATATACACACATTTAGAGTAAGAAAAAGACAGAGACAAAGAGAAATATTGAGAGAGAAACAATTTCAGTTTAACCTAGAGCTTGAGATCTAAGTGCCCATCAATTGAGTAATGACTGAAGAAATGATGGCATGTTTATATGATGGAATATTATTATGCCATACGAAATGATAGATTCACAGAAACCTGGATAAGCTTGTATAAACCAATGAGAGTGGAGCGAGCTGAACACTTTCTAAAACTACTACAACCTAGTAAAAATACAGCAACAACTTGTAATAACTTAAGAACTATGAACAAACAAACACCTTTGACTCCAGAAGCTTGAATATAAATATAAAATTATGATATATATTTACATATTATATATAATTGTGATATATATTCCTGTAATATATAGTTATGATGCACATTATATATATTTATATATTATATGAATATATATAATAAATATATATAATTGAATGCCTATGTAATTGTGTGTGTATATATGTGTGTGTGTGTGTGTGTGTGTGTGTGTGTGTGTGTGTGTGTGTGACTCCAGAAAATTGATAATGAATCCAGATTTCCACTTCTTGGCAGAGATGTGATAGAGTAGAGGTACAAAATGATATGTACATTTTTAGACACTCTCAATCTCTGAATTTGTTTCGTGGGCTGTAATTGTTAAATGCTATGGCTTTTCTTTTTGCAGGGTGGGGAAAGGATAAAAGTAATAGTAGGATGCAGTGATAGTGATACTAAAAAAAAAGCACATCAATGAGTCATAAAAAAGGTGGAAAAGTATAGAAGAAAGGTTAGAAGGGAACAGAGACAAACAGGGCAGTATTGGAACTGCTGTATTATATGTGAATTATAGATGTAACAATATTCCATCAAAATATACAGTGAGGAAAAAATAAAACTGTCCAGAATGCAAACTCACAGCTTCCTTTTCATTTTCTGTGTATAAAGAACTCTTTATTTTTTTGTTTGCTGATGTTTAAGATCATAAGGAAAAGGACAATTTAAAACACACATACACACACACACATCCTAAGAAGCTTCTACTTCCTTTATACATAGAAGCCCAATTTTATTGCTACACATGTTGCATTGTCTTATGAGGTGACTTGTATATAGTTCAGTCTTAGGATGCTCTCACATCCAGTAAGGTGGCTTGTACCCTTTTAGCAGCAGGCTGTGTAATTGCTGGACTGCAGTGGAAATGATGAGAGAGTAGCACATGGGTCGGTGTGAATCTTTTATGTGCGCCCTCCTTATCTCCCAGGTGGTCGTTTCTTTGGTGCTTGATTTTACTACTTTTGTAAACTGCTTAACAGTCAACTCTTGATAACAATATGGCCAAAAAGTAAGGGAAAGGGAAGTGAAGCAAGGTATGGAGGGAGAAGAGAGTGTAGTAAGCTATCATCACTTAATCTTATAGGAGACTGTCCCAAGATCCTCTTCCTGGCCTTGAACCATGATATTACCACAATAAATGGAGCTGAGTTGTGGGAAAAGAAAGAATGTGTTTGTTAAATGTTTGGGTCTATTTTGTTAAAGTATTCTGTCTAATATATTAAGAGCTAAATTCGTGATTTTATTCAATATCCTGAATATTCTTTTGATCTTTTTGTGGGTTTTGTTGATTGCTACTGTCTATAAATTTTTATAAAAGGAAAAAATGCTTTTTTGAGGAAAAGATAGTTGACATTCAGCTCAAGAATGATATACATGTAGAAAATTTGAGGGTCAATTCAAGGTCAATCCAACTTAAATGGCTAGGTTAGCTGCTGGTCAACAGGGAAGAAAATCAAGATCCAGAAACTCACCTTGCCTTGAGTGGCTTCTCTAAGTTTTCCTCAAGGGAAGTTGTCCGAAGATAGATGTTAGGTCTTACTTAGGAAATATGTTTACTGAGTTCAATTTTTTGAGAACAGATCTGGGGCAGGATATGAAGTACAAAGGATTAGTCATGGTAATGGGTCTGGATTCACTTACCGAGCGGTTGTGTAGTTGGGTGGATTGGTTTTGGATGCTCATAGAACACCAGTTTAGGAATTATCAGATTGCTTCAGTGGCTGAATGCATTAACTCTAACACTGAACAGCTCATGATAAACTTCATGTATTTCAATTTCTTCATATGCAAAATGACAGACATACTAGCTGTCTTTTCTTTCCAGTCTTAGGTTCTGAAAAAACAAATGGAAAAAAAGGTACTCCACATTAAATCAAAGACATTGTTCATAAATTATGAATAATTCAATTATCTATAAAATTCATGCTTATTTTAGGAAAGAAATTAATAATTTTCCTCCACTGAAGTCCTAGCCTAGTGTTCTATTGCATTGTATAAGGGAACCCTTAATTTTTGAATGCTATGCCAGTAGTGGACGGAAGTTCTTTACTTGGCGTCTATGGACTATTACATTTTTTTCCTAAATTATATTTTAATATTATTCCTTTTCTTTGTGCTTCCATGTATTTAAAAACTGCTCTGAAAAGGGGTCCATAGTCTTCATCAGATAACTTAAAAAGTTTAGGAACTCTTGTCCAAGAGATGAGAAAGAACTGCCAAAAAGTCTCAGTCTTGTGTGCAATTTATTACCTGATTCCATTTTGATAAGCATAGGAGCTTTGTCCTCTTCCATTTCTGGGTCAGTTAGTCCTTCCCTAAGCAACCTTGTGGGCCTATATTAATGCTGAACATATCAATGCAGATACCTAGCCTAGCCCAGTACAGCTCAAAACTCCTTAGCTGAAGAGATCCACCAGCCTTAGCTGCCTTGGTATCAGGGATTATAAGTATATGCTTATGATGTCTAACTATTTTATGAATTTAAAAGCATTATTCTGAGAAGAGGGCCATAGGTTTCACCATGTGGCCAAAGAGGTTAATGATACAAAAAGGTTAAGAACCTCTGCTCTAGGAAGTCCTATTGATAAGGACTGGAAGGGAGTTCACACTCCCACAAAGACTGGGATACCAGGGGCAGGTGGCCTGGAAGGAATTTGTAGCCTCATGCATTGTTGAAATCAAGGTAAAGATTTATTACACTTTTCAGTGGGCAAGAGTTCTTAGGGAACCTGCAAGCTTAGAGGGGTACAGGTAAAGTTTATATAGGATATTCTATAGGAAGCATGTGCCATATATGCAAACTAGATGTTTTGGGGTGGGCTTACAGAGTGGTTAAGGAGTGGTCAGTTCCTAAAGGAACACGCCCTTTTGGTATCTATTGCACAGGTATTTTACCCAAAATTCATGGGGAAATAACCCGAGGAGGGACTACTTGGAGGTGTAGTTTTATAGGCTTGAACCATCACTAAGTCAGCCAACTATCAGGACTGGCTCAGAAACGCCAGGTTGCTCTCATCAATGTCTTGTTAGACAATATAAATGTAAGGGAGTATATGTGTGTCTAAGTCTAGGATACGTATGATTGACCAGTGATCAGAGTTGGTGAAGCTCAAAGGATGCATGAGTTTTTCTTCATTTAATTTTAATTTTATTTTTCTCAGTTATGTGTAAACAAAATTGTTAACATTTCTTTTTAAATTTTGAGTTCTATATTCTCTTCCTCTCTCCCCTCTTTGAGAGGACAAGCAATTTGATGTAAATTACAGATGTCCAGTCATATAAAGCATTTCCATATTAGCTATGTTGCAAAAGAAAATGCAGAACAGGAAAAAAAAAAGAAAGAAAAGAAAGCGAAAAAAGTGCCTCAATTGACATTCAAACCCTATCAGTTCTTTCTTTGGAGGTGGGTAGCATTTTTTCATCATACGTCCTTCAGAATTGTCTTAGATCATTGTGTTGCTGAGAATAGTTGTTATTCACAGGTGGTCCTCATACAATAATGTGGTTATTGTATACAATGTTCTGGTTCTGTTCATTTCACTTTGCGTCAGTTCATGTAAGTCTTATCAAGTTTTTCTGAAAGCATGTGTCCCTCATTTCTTATAGCACAAAAATATTTCCATCACAATTATATACCACAACTTGTTCAGCTATTTCCCAATTGATGAACATCCCCGCAATTTCCAATTCTTAGAATATTTCTCTAGTTATTTAGTTCTGACTTTATTTGTGTGAAAAGCATTTTGGAATTGTATTCATATAATTTCTGGATTTATCTTGGCAAGTAGACTCCCAAGTATTTGATATAGTTTACAGTTATTTTGAATTGAATTTCTCTTTCTCTCTTTTGCTGCTGGATTTTGTTGGTAATATGTAGAAATGATGATTTATATGGGCTTGTTTTATATCCGACAGATAGAATTTCTACAACAATATTGAATAGTAGTGGTGATAATGGGCATCCTTGCTTCACCTCAATCTTATTGGAAAGGCATCTAGCTTATCCCCATTACAAATAATGCTTGCTGATGTATGTATGTATATGTATATATCATATATATATATGATTTTAAGGAAAACCATTTATTCCTATGATTTCTAGTGTTTTTAATAAGAATTGTCAAAAGATTTTTGTCAAAAGCTTTTCCTACATCTACTGAAATTATCATATGATTTCTGTTGATTTTGTTATTTCTGTGGTCAATTATGTTGATAGTTTTCCTAATATTCTTACAGCCCTACATTCCTGGTATAAACCCCACCTGGTCATAGTGTCTGATCATTGTGATATATTGTCGTAATTTTGCTAGTATTTTGTTTAAATTTTTTGCACCAAGATTCATTAGGGAAATTGGTCTATAGTTTTCTTTCTCTGTTTTAGCTCTTCCTGGTTTAGGTATCAGCACCATGTTTGTATCATAAAATGAATTTGGTAGGACTCCTTCTTTGTCTATTTTCCCAAATACTTTATATAGTATTGGAATTAATTGTTCTTTAAATGGTGGGTAAAATTCATTTGTGAAACCATCTGGTTCATCTGATAGGTGCTTAATAAATACATACTAATGTTTGATTATGAGTTACAATCTTGTCTTGCATCAGAGGAAGAAGTTTCCACACTGAGAATTCCCTGCATGAATGAAATCACAGGTTCCATTAAAATAAGAACAACCACATCTTTTATAGACAAGCCCTATTTTCAAGGAACTTAACTTTTTAATTGAAGAAGTTACCATCGTTACTACCATTCTAACCAGAAGTACATTGTATTCCCTGAGCAGAAATAGAATCCTATGAAAGACATTAGAAATCCAATCCCTCCATTTTACAGATGAGGTCTAGAGAAATTTTTTTGTCCAAGGTTACACAGTACTTAATCTTTGGCACCATTTACCTAGCAGCAAAGTGAGAATTAAAACCAAGGTTTCCTGACTCTTAATCTATTTCTCTTTCTGTCATATCACACTGCTTCTTTGCTGTGTTGTGGTGAAATTTCAAATTAACATTACTTTCTACATCTATTCTACAATGTGGTTCTATGCAATAGTGACTTACTTGAAAATTGGGTAGGTGGCTACATAAGCAGCTATGTGGTGCTTCTCCATAGAACATATTTGCCAAAGGGGTACATGTGCCTTGTAAAAAGTGGTGGAAAGAAAAGTGAAATAGATTTTTTTCTATCTCTCAGAAAAGGAGTGATCAACTGCATGGTTTTGAATGATTACATATTTGTTTCAATTCAGGTTCTTGCATGTGGGTCTGTATATACATATGTATTTACATGAATATGTATGTATATACACACATGTATTTGTATGGTTCCTTGTATTCATTTTTAAACTGGAGAAGTACCACTGCTTTGATCTAGTGTCCCATCATGCATGATTGACCAGACTCACGTGATAAAACATGAAACCCTCAAGAACTTAACAGGCTAGGTCATGTGTGAAACCTTTTCACTTTAGCTTGGCTTAAAGCCATGATTTCAGATATGCACTGTTGCTTGTATGATGGGTGGAAATATCTGCTGACCATGCATGAGTTCTCCTTGAAAATCTCCATAGACTACTTGGGGAGCACACACTATGAAATAAATCAGAGTCTGAGTGCAGTGATGATGAGAGAGGGTATCATTCTACTTTGGATCAGATAATATTTTTTAGATTGCTATACATGAGCTACTCGAGGCCATTAGTGAATCAATGACAGCTAAGTCACTACCAAAGGGAATCAGGAAATATGTTCATAAAATTCATCTTTTGGAGATATCTCCCCCCTCCTGTTTTTCCACTTGCTATGAATAGATTAATATTTCCATTTTTACACTGATATTTTTCTCCTACAAATTGCTATAATATTTATTGTATGAACATTGGCACTTAACTTTATACTGGTTTGCATTGTTAACTAAAGTCCTTATAAATTTGATCTTAATGAGAAATCCAAATGTAGCATTTCTTCCGGATTACTTCCTCAATTTTTACTCACTCTCATGGGATAGGTCTTAAGAAGGATGAAAATCACACTTGCCAGGTGTGATCTGTGGGATCACTCTTCTAAAACTATAGGTTTATGAGTCCCCACCATTGTGTTTCCCATTAACAATCACCCAGAAGAAACAGTTAGCTCTTAGCAATGTCATTTACTAAGATGGTATAGTAAAAACAATAGGTATAAAATGTTTCCACCAATAGATATGGAGTATGCTCTCTGGCAATATATACAGAGTCCATGAGAAGAATTGACACAAAGGATGGAGGGAAATAAGTAATGAACAATGATAACTGTGCATGTGAGTGGGATGAAATCATCCATAAAATGGATGGTGATAGCAGAATGTATTAGAAAGTACTTAGAGAAGCTGACACACAGAAGACAATAAGATTGCTCGATTAGAAAACAATATGTTGTTTACAAGAAATATATTTGAAGCAGAAAAATGCACACATATTTAAAATAAGTTGCTAAAGCAAAATCTATTATGCTAAAGCTAAAGTGAAAAAAAGGTAGGGATAGTAATCATGATCTCAGTCAAAGAAATTGCAAAAACAGATTTAATTTAAAAAGATAAACAAGGAAATGACATCTTTGTAAAAGTTACCTTAGACAATGAATATATATGCAGCAAATGATACAGCATCTAAGTACTTAAAGGAAAAGTCAATAAATTTCAGGGAGAAATAGTAAAACTTTGATAGTGATAGACCTCATTTTATCCCCTCTCAGATCTGGATAAATCTAGCCAAAAAAAAAAAAGTGGAGGCCTTGAATAGAGTGTAAGAAAAGTTAGATATGATAGATCTCTGTAGATTATTGATTGAAAATAGAAGCACACAGATTAATCAACTGTACATAGAAGCTCCATAAAAATTGACCATATAGTAGGGTATACCAACCTTTCAAAAATGCAGAAAGGCAGAAATATGAAATGTATCTTTTATAGATCACAATGCAATAAATTTATATTTAATAAAAAGCCACTGATGAAGTGGTTAAAATTGATTGGAGATCAAATAATTAAATTCTAAAGAATGAGTAGGTCAAAGATGAGATCATAGAGACAATCAATAATTTCATTAAAGATGATGTCACGAATGGGCACCATACCCACATCTTTGTGATACAGTTAAAGCAGTCCTTAGGGGGAAATTTATATTTCTAAACATTTTCATCTATTCTGGTGTAGAAGGGCTTGAAGTTTAAGCCTCTAAGATTTAAGTTAAAAAGGAGGTAACAGCTTCACTTCTCTTAAAGAGAAAGGCTAAGAACCTCAAATGAAGACTCCCACTTAAGTCAGAAACTGGAAAAAGAAAGGAACTCTTCAATCCAATGCCCAGCACAAGTGACCACCACTACCCGACTGTGGCTGCATTCATGATAGAGACTACATACAGGACACCCCTTGACAGAATCCTCATGCCATGTGAGGTCAGTGGAGTGTGTGCCCACAGAAGGAGTGCAGTGGCATCACCAAAAGATACTGGTAGCCTTGCATCATCAGCGGTATGAGCTCCCTTTAATGCATGTGCTCCTGCATGCATTTTGATGACACATAGTCTCAATATGTGGACCCTCTGCCCACATCTCCTAGATATGTCCACTCTTTCTACCAGTTCTGTGTATTTGTGGAGGGAATGGGACATTGGTATATGGGGAAATGTTTTATTGCTCCTTTGTTATTATTATTTAAAGTTGTGCCCGACCTATGGGAGAACATTCTGAGCTCATATTGGTCTGTTGGACAGACTGAAACTTGACTCTAGCATAGTAACATCATTTTGGTTCTCTTTGAGAATGAAAGGTAGTAACCAATCTTCTGGTTAAATCATAAAAATAGACACAACAAGCAGTTCCATTAACTTTGGTTTTTTTGAGTAGATATGGTTCCACAAAGTGACCTAAACATGCAGACAACTTTTCTTGTAAGAGGGAAATATCTAGTATCAAACTTGAGAAAAATCCTTAGGTACTTGTCCTTCATAAGGTGTACCCAAGAGGCTTGACTACCTATAGTTTTTCTCTCCAGAAAGAGTGCAGGGGCTCAACATATTTTGGAACCCATTCACAAAAACTTTGGCAGTTGACTAGAGACTGGATTGGACTGGGAAAAGATTTGGGTCAGGGAAGCCAATCAGAAAGCTATTGCAATAATCTAGGCATGGGGAGATGAGACATGCACCAGCACAGTGGCTTTGTGAAAAGAGTGAAGGGGATGGAAATGGGAGATGTTGTAGAGCTAGAAACAGAACTTGGTAATAGGTTGTTTATATGGATTGACTTGTAAAAGCAGCAAAGAGATGATACTGGTTGTGAACCTGGATGAGTAGGAGGCACCTAGGTGCCTTCAACATAATAGGGAAGACCAACAGTCCTGGAGTCAGGACGACCTAAGTTCAAATCTTGTCTCAGACAATACCTAGCTGTGTGACCCCAGGCAAATCATTTAACCCCAATTTCCATTCCCCCCCAAAAGTTCAAAACAGTAATAAGGAAATTAAAAAAAGATGGAAGCATTTGGGGACAAGGTAAAGATATTAAGTTCTATTTTGGGCATGTTGGTTTGAGATGTCTAAGGACTATGCATTTCAATAGGTTCGAAAAGTACTTTGTGATATAAACTTGGAGCTCAGCAGAAGGTTTAGGGCTGGTTATAGACTCCCACAGATTTAAGTTCTCACCATCTCTCACTTAGATTACTTAGTTTCCTGATTGATCTCAGTGTCTCACATCTCTCTCCAATCTTATCCATCATCCAGAGCTACCAATGTGATTTTTTCTCCTGAAGCATAGATCTGACTACTTTACTCCCCTACTCAATGATCTCCAGTGGCTCCCTACTACCTGGAAGATAAAATGTCTGCACAGAGATGATAATGAAATTTAATCAGGAAAGTCTGCAAGTACAGGTGGCACCTGAGTTGGTGCTAAAAGAAATTTAGGATTCTAGGAGCTGGAGGTGAGAACAGAGTATCTTCTAAGCATGAAAGATAGTCAATGACAAGTCATAGTGTCAGGAGATAATACTACTACTACTACTAATAATTTATATAGTATTTTAAGATATATAATATAAGCTACCCATACAGTATTTCATATATAATATATTATTTATATATAACATATTTATATTTACTGTATAAACATATTTATGTATAATATATGATACATTATAGTATATTATATATGATATACAGTATTTTAATAACATTTACTTATTATATTATATAATAATAATTATTATATAATATTTATATAGTATTCTAAGATTTGGAAAGTGTGCTACTTACATTATCTCATTACATCCTCACAACAACCTTGTAAAGTAAGGTGCTATTATTATCCCCATTTTAAAGATGAGGAAACTGTGGGGCTTACCTAGGGTCACACAGTATTACCTAGTTTTCCCCCTAAAAGAGTGTTCATATGAAAAATAATAGTAAGGAGACCACTTTGGCTGGACTACAAAGTTCATAAAAAGGAATAATAAGATTGAAAAGATGGGTTGGAACCAGGTGGTAATGGGTTTTAAATGTCAAATGGAGGACTTTATATTTTATCCTCCAGTAGCAGTAGTAGTAAAGAAAGAGAGATTATTGAGTTGATGTAGTCAGATCTATGCTTAAAAAATGATTGCTAAATTGAACTGAACTGGTCAGTAGTTTTCCTTGAAGCCAAACCTAACAAAACAAACAGTTTTGCTTGATAGAGAGGGTTATTTATATATATATTTGTATTTATAACATGTATTTTTAATTTTATTTATATTATATTATATATTATAATATAGTATATTATATATTTATTATATTAATTACATAATATTATATATATTTATAACAATCAGACTTATGGAATATAAAGAAAATTCATAGTTCAATATGAGCCAAGAATCTAGCTAAGGCTTCTCACATTCAAACAGCTAGAAACTGTTGATGTTGACAAATTCAGCATAAAGAGACATTTATAAAGCATGTTGAATGAGGAGAAATTTCTAGCTCAATAAAAAGTACCATAACAGTAAAATGTTTCCCATAAACTAAAATTGAAATATGAATCTCAAAATATGCAACATTATTATTCCAAAAAATGGGATGGCAGTGGATTACCAATCAGTATATATCCTGGATACAGTGGGGCCCACCTTGGTTCTACCAAGTGGACTTCTCAACTCTTAGCAGAGGGAGAGAGAACAAGGAAGAAAATGAAAAGATAAGGCCACTTGTTGCTTTTCTGCCCTCAGAAGAGTAATCCTTTATAGACTTCTGTTTGCACAGAAATTTAGGAGTCACAATGCTCCCTAATCCTTTGGAATAATAGGGAGCCAAGATAGAGAGAGAAAGTTCAGCTCAAGCTGAAGGAAAAGAAAGCAGAACCATCCAATCTCTGCACAGAGATGATAATGAAATTTAATCAGGAAAGTCTGCAAGTACAGGTGGCACCTGAGTTGGTGCTAAAAGAAATTTAGGATTCTAGGAGCCGGAGGTGAGGACAGAGTATCTTCTAAGCATGAAAGCTAGTCAATGACAAGTCATAGTGTCAGGAGATAATACTACTACTACTAATAATAATTTGTATAGTATTTTAAGATATATAATATAAGCTACCCATATACTATTTCATATATAATATATTATTTATATATAACATATTTATATTTACTATATAAACATATTTATGTATAATATATGATACATTATAGTATATTATATATAAGATATACAGTATTTTAATAACATTTACTCATTATATTATATAATAATAATTATTATATAACATTTATATAGTATTTTAAGATTTGGAAAGTGTGCTACTTACATTATCTCATTGCATCCTCACAACAACCTTGATGAATACATATTTTAACTACTTTAGTAAGAAAATCCACAAAGTAAAAAGCCCAAATCCTGAAAAATTTGATTTACCATGTTTATCACTAAGACAAATATTGTTATTGATGAAGGAAGATGACTGACTTCTTCATATGAATAAAATCATTATACTTTATATGAAACTAAATTAAATTAAAATAGCATTTTTGAAAATGTACATGCAGAATATATTAAGACTAATTTTTACAGAGAAAATTGTTTGGATAAATAAAAGAAAATAAAATAAAAATAATTCAAATATGTCAGTGATATCAAAAGAATAACATTCCTGACATGAAATTGCTTATAGAATTATGAAGCATAAAAACTTCATCTTTTGGAGAAAATTTTGGTGCTTCCTACAGTTATTAAAATGGTTGAAATGATGCTTTGTAAATCACGTGACGAATACCTTTGAAAGGTTTCGTTTGCAGATAGTATGGAGAAAAGAATCACTGATATACTTGAAGATTTTTCTGAGTAATTAAGTGTGCAACTAAAATCTTACTATTATGGACTGCAAATGGAAAAGGCAACAGATATAGTCAAATATATGTATTTGATTATCAATGTATAACATTTTCTGGAAATTTGCACATCTGTTACTTTGTACACTTTTTGATGGCAATACTACCTTGAGACATTTTCAGTATAATTGATAAATTAAAAAATAAAATGTGAGATAATGTAGGAAAATTATATTGGGCTATGCACTGATAGAGCTCAATGTGAGAATGAAATGCAGTTCCATAGAACTAGCTGAATGGGGCCCTTTGTGCATTTTAAACACTTTATGTGCGTCACACTTATACAGAGAAATGTGAGAGAAAAGCAATGCTATTTTCCAAATTGATATCAATGTAATCACTTTTATTAAAAAACAGTTCATGAAATGGGAGTCTTTTTGCAAAATATTGTATAGGGCCAGAATGCTCTAAAATAAGAAAATGATATTTTTATTAATAATAAAGATGCCAATTTATTTTGTAAGAAAACCTTCCAACTCAGCTTAAATGTTTTGCATATATTTTGGGGGGGAAAAAGGGATTACCCTAAAGAGACTAACTCAAGGTCCTCAAATTTATACTCTAATTCAGAAAGATAAAATTGCTGTATTTGTGTAAAAGTGAGAGCTATGGATAAAAATTACATCTTTTTATGTGATTTCCAATTTTAAAAATATTTGCCCTCCAAATAAAATAAAAACAAATTATGATCTGTTTATTAATCTCTTTGCTGGATTATGGAAGCAATTTTTTTTAATTTAATTTTTTTAATTAAAAAAAATCTATTTTTGTCTCCCTCTCATCCCCATCCTCATAGGTGTCTGTCGGGGTCAAGGTAGAAGAAGTAAAACAAAACCCTTATTGGCACAGTTGAGGACAACAGATTTCCATAATGGTCATATTCAATATATCTATATGTATCTATATCTATATATGTGTGTGTATGTGTACATGTATACACACACACACACACACACACACACACACACACACACACACACACACACACACACACATATATATATATATATATATATATATATATATACACATATATAAAATGTCTCAGTTGGCATGCTGAGAACATTACCTCTCAGTTAGGATGTGGGCAATATGTTTCATCACTGGTCCTTTGTAATCATGGTTGGTCATGGTATTGAGAGTTTTTGAGTCTTGTTCCTGTTAAAATTCTCCTGGTTCTAATCACTGTTTTGCATTAGGTCATACAAGTCTTCCCAGATTTCTCAGAAACCACCCTTTTTATCATTTTTTTATAGTTTTCCATTAATTGATAGGTATTCTTCTAGTTTTCAGTTCTCCATTATCACAAAAAGAACTGCTACAAATATTTTTGCTAATATAGATACTTTTTATAGTTTTTTGGGCATAGGCTTATTGCTGTGTCATAGGAGACATTGTATGCTTTTTGAGTGTTGTTTCAAATTGATTTTTAGAATGGCAAGATCAATTTTTTGTTCTGTCAATGATGTTTTCCTTCAGTCTCCCTATGTTCCTTTGTAGCTGATTGTCCAGTCTTATAGGTGTAAGGTATAATCTGAGTATTCCTGTAATTTGAATTGCTCTAATTATTAGTGATATGAAATTTTTTTACCCATAATATTGTCCACAGTTCAGATTTCTTCCTCTGAAAATTGCCCATTCATGTCCTACGGCCATTTATCAATTCGAGAATCATTCATATTCTTATAAATTTGAATTGATATCTTATATATCTTGGAAAGAAACCTCTATCAGAGGAAACCTGTGGCAAATATATTTCTGAGTGACTTATTTCTCTTCTAATTTTAGCTGTTTTGGCTTTGTTTGTGGGGAAAAAAGTTTATATTTTATGTAATCATAATTCATTTTATTTCCTGTGACCCTCATTGATTCCTTGTTTGGTGCTGAAATATTCTCCTATATGTCATTCCCAAACATAGTTTATTCTTTTCTCCTTTAATTTTTTAACAATGTCACCCTCTATGTCTGTGTCCATTTGTATCCATTTATAACTTAACTTTGTATATACACAGTGTAAAATGTTAGTTTATGCTTATTTTCTATCAGCCCAGTTTTCTGTTTTCCCAGTAGTTTTTGCTGAATAATAATTCCTTACAAGAATTTACCGGCACAGTAAAAGGCTCAGTGGATAGAGTGCTGGGTCTGGAGTCAGGAAGATTTGAGTTTAAATCTGTCCTTAGACACTTACTGGCTGTTTGTCCCTAGGCAAGTCACCTAACCTCTGTTTGCCTTCATTTCTTGTGGTTATTCCGTTTGTCCTTTGTTTTCTAAGAGGACCATGACTTCAGGAAGGTGATGTCATGGCTTGCGAGTGAATTGGATTTAAGTGAAGGACTGAGAAAAGTCATCAGCCTCACTTTCTCCTCCTTAGCCATCTGGGTGCAGTGGCAAGATATAAATCAGAATGACTGGAAATGACCTTGGATGTAATAGGAGACCTTGGCCTTTTTAAGCTAATGTCTTTCCCAGATCTCAGTTTCACCGAAGTAACATCCATTCAGTGATTGTTGCTAGGTAAGAAATGAAGCAAAGAATACTCTTTTATCTAATTGAACAAAACAAAACAAAAAATTAGTCTGGGAGGGAAAGACCCTCAGGGTTTCTGGGCCAAAATAGAAACAATTGCTATTTACACTCAGACTGAGCCATCTGAGCCAATGACCAAGTGAGGCTTGGGCTGGGACTTATTGTAGGTCAGAGTGATTTGGGTTAAAGGCTTGGTCCTTAAAAAAGAAAGCTAGCCCATGACCCCTAAGATATCTTGTGAGCTTGCAGTGATAAAAAATTATATTCTTTTGGTCAGGGTACCCACAGGTAAGATTATGATTCCCTATGTGGACAGAGGGAGAAGAAAGAGGGAGAGAAGGATGTTTGACTTAATCCACCAGAAAAGGAAATGCTAAACCACTCCAGTATCTTTGCCAAGAAAACCCATGGACAGTATGATCCATTGGATCATGAAGAGTTGGAGAAGATTGAATTGACTGCACAATGTCCTTACCACAGTAGCTGAGGTCTTTGGGTTTATCAAACACTAGATTGCTGTGTTCATGTGATTCTTTATGTTCTGTATATAATCTTTTCTACTGTTTGGCCACCATATTTGAAACCATCACTAAATTGTTTCGTTAATTACTGCTTTCTATTATACTTTAATATTTGGCACTTCTAAGCCTTCTTCTTTCCTCCCCCCCTTTTCTCATTTTTTCCCTTAAGAGTCTTGACCTTTTGTTCCTACAGAAAAATTTCATTTTTTTCAAGTTCTAGAAAGTAATCTTTTGCTAATTTGTTTGATATGATGTAGAATATGTAAATTAAGTAGTACTGTCATTTTTATCATATAGTCTCAGTTTACCTGTGAGAAATTAATATTTCTCCAAATATCTAGGTCTGTCTTTATTTCTGTAATAAGTGTTTGTAGTTGTATTCATATACTATTTTATGTGTCATAGTTGGGAAAAAACCCAAATATTTTATATAGATATTATATATATGTTTTATATAGTTATTTTATATATATTTTATATAGTTATTTTTTATTAAAATTTTTTATAGTATTTTATTTTTTCCAGCTACATGTCAAGAAAAATTTTAGCATTCATTTTTACAAGATTTTGAGTTCCAAAATTTTCTCTCTCTCTCCCTCCCCTTCCCCTTCTAAAAGTGGTAGGCAGTTTGGTGTCATTTATACAGATGCTATCATGTAGATAATATTTCCATATTAGTTACAGTTGTGAAAGAATAAACATTAAAAAAAACACAAGAAAGAATTAATTAAGTGAAAAGGAAATATGCTTTAATCCGTATTCAGAGTCCATAATTCTTTATCTGAATATGAATAGCATTTTCCTCCATAAGTCCCCTGTACTTATCCTGGATCATTGTACTGCTGAGAAGGGCTGAGTCATTTCATAGTTGATGATCATACATTGTTGCTGACACTGTGACACTGTGTACAATGGCTGCTATAAATATTTTTGCACAAGTAGGTCCTTTCCCCTTTTTAATGATCTCTTTGGGATACTGAGCTAGTAGCTGGCTGCACAATTTTATAGCCCTTTGGGCATCATTCCAAATTGCTCTCCAGAATGGTTGGATCAACCGTTGGTTGGATCCACCAACAGCGTATCAGTATCCCAATTTGTAACTCCCTTAACTTCTCTTTTAAGAACTTGGATGCTATAACATTTGGTGAATATATATTTAGTATTGATATTTCTTCATTGTCTATGGTGCCTTTTAGCCAGATGTAGTTTCCTTTCTTATCTCTTTTAATTAGATCTATTTTTGCCATTTCTTTATCTGAGAGATTGTTGCCCCTACTTTTTTTTTTTTACTTCAGCTGGAGCATAATAGATTCCGCTCTAGCCTCTTACATTTACTCTGTGTATGTCTCTCTGCTTGGGCATCTAGGTGGTACAGTGGATAGAGCACCAGTGCAGGAGTCAGGAGGACCTGAGTTCAAATATCACCTCAGACACTTGACACTCACTAGCTGTGTGACTTTGGGTAAGTCACTTAACCCCAATTGCCTCATCCTGGGTCATCTCCAGTCATCCTGAGGAATATCAGATCACTGGATCCAGATGGCTCTGGAGGAGAAGTGAGGGTGGTGACCTGCACAGCCCTCCCTCACTCAAAACAAAGTCAAGTGAAAGTCATGTCATTATTTCTCTGATAGCATGATCTTCTTCAGCAACAAAGGATGAACACACACAGTCTGTCTACTTAAAGTGTGTTTCTTGTAAACAGCATATTGTAGGATTCTTTTTTTTTTGATCCACTCAGTCATCTACTTCCATTTTATGGGACAATTTATCCCACTCATGTTCAAAGTTATGATTACTACCTGTGCCTTTCCCTCCATCCTATTCCTCCTCCTGTTTGTCCTCTCCCTCCTTTCACCCTTTCCCTCCTCACCAGTGTTTTGCTTTTGTCTGCCACCTTCCCTGATCTGCCTTCCCTTCTGTCAGTCCTCATCCACCCTTACTTGATGTCTTCTTCTTCTACTTCCCTGTCCAGTAAGATAGACTTCTATACTTAACCGATTGTGTATATTATTCCCTCTTTGAACCATTATGGGTGAGAATAAGGTTCAAGCAATTTTCATTGCCTACCCTCCCATCTGCCCCTCTACTGTAATAGATCTTTAGTGCTTCTTCATGTGAAGTAATTTCTCTCTCTCTTCCTTCTGCACCTATTGTATTCCTCTTTGTCATCCCTTAAATTTTTTATGTCATTCCCTCAAATTCATCTTATATCTGTACCCTCTGTCCATGTATATTCCTTCTAGCTCTACTGTTAGTGATACAAGTTTTAAGAATTACAAGTATGATCTTCCTGTGTAGGGATGTAAATAATTTAGCTCTGTCGAATCCCTTATATTTTCTTTCTCCTTTTTACCTGTTTATGCTTCTCTTGGGTTTTGATATTAGAGGTAAATTTTTTTTTTTTAGTTTTGGTTTCCTCCTTATGAAAGCTTGAAATTCCTCTATTTCAATGACTAACCATTTTTTGCCTTGATGTATTATACTAAATTTTGCTGGGTAAGTGATTCTTTTTTTTTGTTTATTTTTATTTTTTTGGTGTTCTACAATCACTTCCTTAAAATTAAGATTTTATCCCCCCACCCCCCCCCCCCCTTTTCCCCCACTACCCCGCTTCCTCCCTGCGACAACATATAATTCTGTATAGGTTCTACATATACTTTCCTATTGAGTACATTTTCACAATAGTCATGTTATATAGTCAAACTACAATAAATGGAGGAAATCATATAACAAATCAAAACATAATACACTAAAACCCACACACATACAAACATTATCTACTACATTTTGCAAATGACTTCCATATTTCTTTCTCTGAGTGTGGAAGACATTTTGTGTTAGAATACTACCATTGGGATTTTTTTTTTTTAGTAAGTTCTTGCGTTATTACAAAGTTCCAAGTCTACCAGAAAAAACTCTCGCACACTGTGGTCGTTGCTGTGCACAGGGTTTTCCTGGTTCTGCTCCTTTCGCTCAGCATCAGATCATATAAGTCCTTCCAGGTCTCCCTGAAGTCTTCTTGTTCATCATTTCTTATGGCGCAATAGTACTCCATTACATTCATATACCATAATTTATTCATCTATTCCCCAATTGATGGGCATCTCCTTGATTTCCAGTTCTTGGCAACCACAAAGAGTGCTGCTATAAATATTTTTGCACATGTGGGACCTACCAATTAAACTATCAGATAATTATTTTCTAGAGCTGGATAAAATAATATCAAAATTCATTTGGAAGAACAAAAGGCCCAGAATATCAAGGGACTAATGAAAAGAAAGGCCTGGGAAGGTGGCCTAGCACTACCAGACCTCAAATTGTATTATAAAGCAACAATTATCAAAACCAGTTGGTATTGGCTAAGAAATAGAGGGGTAGACAAATGGAATAGACTTGGCGCTCAAGACATAGTAGGCAAGGAATATAGCAACCTCCTGTTTGATAAACCCAAAGACCCCAGCTTCTGGGATAAGAACTCACTGTTCGACAAAAATTGCTGGGAAAACTGGTTAACAGTGTGGCAGAAATTAGGTATAGACCCATGCCTGACACCGTACACAAGAATAAAGTCCAAATGGGTACATGATTTAGGTATAAAGATTGATACCATGAATAAACTGGAGAAGCAAGGAATAGTATATTTATCAGATTTATGGAGAGGGGAAGAATTTTTCACTAAAGAAGCGATAGAAAGCATTATGAAATGCAAGATGGATAATTTTGATTACATTAAACTGAAAAGTTTTTGCACAACCAAACCCAATGCAACCAAAATTCGGAGGGATGTTGTAAATTGGGAAAAAATTTTTATGACTAAGCTCAGGGATAAAGGCCTCATTTCTAGAATATATAGAGAACTGACTCAAATGTACAACCACACAAGTCATTCCCCAATTGATAAATGGTCAAAGGATATGAACAGGAAATTTTCAGGGGAAGAAATTAAAGATACCTATAATCATATGAAAAAGTGCTCTAAATCACTACTGATTAGAGAGATGCAAATCAAAACAACTCTGAGGTACCACATCACACCTATAAGATTGGCCAACATGACAGAACAAGAAAATGATAAATGCTGGAGAGGATGTGGGAGAGTTGGAACACTAATTCATTGTTGGTGGAGCTGTGAGCTCATCCAACCATTCTGGAGAATGGTTTAGAACTATGCCCAAAAGGCTACAAAAATGTGCATACCCTTTAACTCAGTAATATCACTACTGGGTAAGTGATTCTCGATTGTAGTCCTAGTTCCTTTGCCTTCCAGAATATCACATTCTATTACCTCTAATACTTTAACAGCTGCCAAGTCCTAGACAATTCTGATTGTAACTTCATGATATTTGAATTTTTTATTTCTGGCCACTTGTAGTACTTTTTCCTCAATCTGATAATTCCAAAATTTGTCTATAAGGTACCTTGGGGTTTTTGTTTTGGGATCTTTCCTGAGGTGATCAGTGGATTTTTTCGCTGTCTTTTTTGCCCTCTGGTTCCAGGACATCAGGGCAGTTTTCCTTGAATTCTTGAAATATACTGTCCAGGTTCTCCTTTTGATAATGGCATTCAAGTAGTCTAATGATTCAGAGATTGCCTCTCCTGGATCTTTTTTCCAGGTCAGTTGTTTTCCCCATGACAATTTACATGTTCTTCCATTTTTTCATTTTTTTTGATTTTGTTTGATTGATTTTTCATGTCTCACAGAATCATTGGCTTCTACTTGCCCAATTCTAACTTTTAAAATGTTATTTTCCTCAATTAGTTTTTGTGCTTTCTTTTTCATGAGGCCACTTGTACTCTTTAAGGAGTTCTTTTCTTCAGTGGATTTTTGTATCTCCTTTTCTGTTTGGCCAATTTTGCTTTTTAAGAAGCTTTCCAAGTGTTGGCTCTTTTTTCATAATTTTCTTGCATCACTCTCATTTCTTTTCCCAACTTTTCTTCTACCTCTCTTATATGATATTTTAGCTTTTTTGAAACTTTTCCATGAGTTCTTTCTGTGCTTGTGATGATTTCCCATTTTTCTTTGTGATTTTGCCCATGGTGTTTTGGCGCTCTTGTCTTCTTCTGAGTTTGTGTCCTGGTCTTCCCTGTCACCATAATAACTTTCTATGGTTAGATTCTTTTTTTTATTATGTTTTGATCATTTCTTTTGGTCTTTTTTCCTTTCTTTTAAATTTCATCTCTACTACCAGGGTGGAAAGGGCTATTTCTCTGTCTTCTAGTGCCCTTGCGGGCCCTGGCTGTTTACCTGGTGCTATGCTGATATTGCCCTGAGTCCTATGGTACTGATGACAGTGGGCATCCTGGCTTTACCCTCAATCTTAGTGGAAAGTCCTCTATCCTCATTTGATATAACGCTGGCACGAGAGGAAAATCTCTCTTATCTCAAAGATAGATGCTATTTACCATATTCAGGAAAGAGTCATTTAGTCATATGTTTTCTAGTGTTATTGAACAAGAATGGATATTGTAGCTTGTGGAAAGCTTTTTCTGCATTTATTGATCTAATCATACTGTTTTTGTTATGGTATGTTATTTTTATTGATAAATTGCTTATGTTCATAGTGTTCCTAATACTATATCAATCCTGCATTCCTACTGCAAACCCAACCTGATTATAATGTATAATCTTTTTGACATGTTACTGTATTCTCTTTGATAATATTTTATTTTTTTGATATTAATTTTCATTAGGGATATTGAGCTATAGTTTTGTTTTTCTGTTTTGACTCCTGGTTTAGATATCAGAACCAGATTTATATCATGGAAAGGACTTTGTAGGACTCTTTCTAAACAATTCTGAACAGCTCTAAACAGTTTGCTTAATATTAAAATTAATTGATCTTTGAATGTTTGATAGAATCTGCTCATAAGTTCATCTGGTCTTGAAATTTTTCTTTGTGATTTCAGTGCTAATGGGCTATAAAAATGTCACTATTATTATTTTACTCTAAAGCTCTGTTGCCCCATGTCATTCTTCAGGTAGGGATAACCCTTTTTTTCTGATTTGACACAAGGCTTGCCACATCTGTAGTTCATTCAGTTGTGTCGAATTTTTTGTGACCCATTGTCCTTACTGTTCATGGGGTCTTCTTGGCAAAGATATTGGAACGGTTTGCCGTTTCCTTCTCCAGTGGATTAAGGCAAATAGAAGTTAAGTGACTTGGCCAGGGTCACACAGTTAATGTCTGAAGCTGGACTTGAATTTGGGCCCTTCTGACTCCAGGCTCAGTGCTCTAACCACAGAACCACTTAGCTGCCTCCTAGATAACATAGTTTCTAATAATTTTTTCTTCATTTGTTTAGAATTCTCTTTTTAAATTTTTGATACTAGTAATAAAGCTTCCCTCTTTCTCCTTTAAATCAAACTATTTAATGTCTTTATCTATTAAATTGTGATTTCTTAAAAAATCTGCTCTTAATTTTATTTATCAATTTAATGGTATTTTTGCTTTCAATTTTGTTAATCTCTTCTCATTAGTGATATTGTTCTATAGCATTCTTTTTCTGATTTATCATCCTTAGTATTCTTTAGGTCCACACTTATCTTTCAAATGGAGCATGGTAAGATACCATCTTTTACTGTGACTAATTTATGCAAAATTTAAGTAAAAGTTTTTTGAAAGTTTACTACAATATTTTCCTTTATAGCTTCAATGTCTTTTTTCTGAGATAGGATTACTTCAATTCTTTATTTATTGTTCTAATTAGGGTATTTATATTATTTTGTCAATATTCACTAATTTCTTTTAAATTACTATCTTTTGCTGGCATATAACTGGGCAAAATTGCTTCCAGTGACTTCACTTATTTTCATTTAATATGAGTTCTTCATTTTTGTTATTAATTTCTCTTTTCTCTCTCTCTTTTTAGGTCACCTAATGGTTTGTTTATTTTATTAATCTCCCCCCCCAAAAAAACCCTCCAACTCCTCATTTTATCAATCTAGTAGTTTTAAAATCTAATCACATCTTTGATTTTCAGAATTTCTATTCTTGGGTTTAGCATTTTTGCTGCTTTTCTAGTTTTCTTAGTTGCATGCCCAAAACCTTGAAGAGTGCCATAGCCAAAATTCTGAACTTTTAAATCAAAGAAAGTCAAAAGAAAAGCTTTTAAATCTGCTACAAGTAGGCAGAGAGAAAAAGTGACATTGTCAGGATTATGCAAGACTTAGAAGTAAATATAACAAAGAAGAGAAAACTGTGGACTGCAATATTCCAAAAGATAAAGCCTTGTAACCAAAAATTGTTTGCCCTGTGAATCTGCCATGGGAAAATGGCTTTCAAGATAAGAGAGGCCTTTCAAACATTCCTGATGAAAATATCAGTGCAAAATAGAAACTGTGAAATGCAAACCAAAGGCAAGAGAAACCTAGAAGGGTAAATATATTTGAATAATTGGAAAGGACTAAATGATAATGTTTACTTATATTCTAATAGGAGGAAAAGAAAGAAGCAACTCCTTTAGCATCCTAATGTTTTTAGGGGAAGTGGAGAGGTGTAGTCTACTAGATGTTTTTCAAGTTGGGATTTGTCAGGTGGTGATCAGTGGATTTTTTCTATTTTTTTCTTTGCCTTTAGTTCTAGTAGATCTGGATGCTTCTTAACAGTGATTTCTTGAAATATGGTGTTTAAGTTTTCTGTTTGCCTTTCAGGAAGACTGATGATTCTTATTTTTAAAAAATATTGATTCATCAAAAAAAATTGAGTTCCAAATTTCTCTTCCTCCCTCCTTCTACACCCCCTTCCCTAAATTGGTAAACACTTTGATATAGATTATATACATCTGTATTGATCATGGTGGGAAAGAAGAAACAGACCAAAAGGAAAAAAAATCAGGAAAAAATAAAAATATGTTTTCATCTTCATTCAGACTCCAAGAGTTCTTTCTCTGGATGTGTATAGCATTTTCCATTATGAATTCTTTGGAATTGTCTAGGATCATTGTATTGCTGAGAAGGGCTAAGTCATTCATAATTGATTGCTGCACAGTATTGCTGTAACTGTTTTGCTCATTTCACTTTTCCTCAGTTCATGTAAGTCTTTCCAGATTTTTTGAAATCTGTCTGCTCCTCATTTCTTATAGCACAGTAATATTCTATTACATTCATATACCATAGTTTGTTCAATCATTTCCCAATTAATGGGCATTCTTCAATTTCTAGTTCTTTGCCACTACAAAAAGAGTTGAAATAAATAGTTTTTTACATATAGGATCTTTTTCTTCTTATTTGATCTCTTTGGGATACAGATCTAATGGTGGTATTGCTGAGTCAAAGGGTATGCAAAATTTGATTGCTCTTTGGGCATAGTTCCAAATTGTTCTCCAGAATGGTTGGATTAGTTCACAACTCCATCAAAAGTGCATTAGTGTCCCTATTTTTCTCCATCCCTTTCAATATTTATCATTTTCTTATTGTGTCATATTAGCCAATCTGATAGGTATGTGGTGGTAGGTCAGAGTTATTTTAATTGGCATTTCACTAATCAATCATGATTTAGAGCACTTTTTCATGTGACTATAGGTAACTTTGATTTCTTTTTCTGAAAACTGCCTGTTTATATCTTTGATCATTTGTCAATTGGGATATCACTCATATTGTTATAGAGCTGACTCAGTTCTCTCTCTCTATGTGAGAAGTGAGGCCATTATCAGAGAAACTTGCTATACATTTTTTCCATTTCCCTGCTTTCATCCTAATTTTGGCTGCATTGTATTTGTTTGTGCAAAGCTGTTTTAATTTAGTATGATCAAAATGATCTATTTTGCATTTCAGAATACTCTCTCTCTCTCTTGTTTGGTTAAAATTCTTCCGTTCCCCATAGATCCGACAGAGAACTATTTCTCATTTACCTAATTTGCTTATAACAGCACCTTTTATGTCTGTGTAACATACTCATTTTGACCTTATCTTGGTATGTGGTGTAAGATGTTGGTTTATACCTAGTTTCTGCTATACTGTTTTCCAGTTTTCCCAGCAGTTTTTTGTCAAATAATGAGTCCTTATCCTAGAAGCTGGAGTCTTTCAAATACTAGATTACTATGGTCATTTTCCACTCTGTCTTGGGTATCTAATCTATTCCACTAATACACCACTCTGTTTCTTAGCCAGTATCAGATAGTTTTGATGATTGCCATCCGTGTCATAATATCGTTTGGGCCCCTCTTCCTTTGCATTTTTTTCATTAATTCCCTTCATTTTCTTGATCTTATCTTCTTCCAGATGAATTTTGTTATTTTTTTTCCAGCTCCATAAAATAATTTTTGGATAGTTTGATTGGTATGACATTAAATAAGTAAATTAATTTAGATAGAATTGTCATTTTCATTATATTGGTTCAGCCTACTTAGGAGCAATTTATATTTTCCCAGTTGTTTGGATCTGAATTTATTTGTATGAAAAGAGTTTTGTGATTGTTTTCCTACATTTCCTGTGTTTGTCTTGGCAGGTAAACTCATAAGAATTTTATATTGTCTACAGTTACTTTAAATGGAATTTCTCTACCTCTTGTTGCTGGACTTTGTTGGCAATATATAGAAGTACTCATGATTTATATGGGTTTATTTTATATTCTTCAACTTTGCTAAAGTTGTTAACTACTTTAAGTAGTTTTTCAGTTGATTCCCTAGGATCCTTTAAGTACAGCATCATATCATCTACGAAGAGTGACAGTTTTGCCTATTTGCCTATTCCAATTCATTTTAATTTTTTCTTCTCTTATGGCTATAGCTAGCATTTTAGTACAATATTGTAGAATAGTGGTGATAATCCTTTCTTCACCTCAGATTCTGTTGGGAAGTCTAGTAGCTTACCTCTGTTACAGATAATGCTTGCTTATAGTTTTAGATAGCTGCTACTTGTTGTTTTAAGGAAAGTTCCATTTATTCCTATGTTCTCTAGGATTTTTAATAGGAATGGGTGCTGTATTTTGTCAAAAGATTTTTCCTGCATCTATTGAGATAATAATATGATTTATTTCTTTTTGTTAATATGGTGAATTATGCTGATAATTTCCCTAATATTGAACCAACCCTGCCTTCCTGGTATAAATCCTACCTGGTCATGGTGTATGATCTTAATGATATATTGCTATAATCTCCTTGCTAGCATCTTTTTAAATTTTCGCATCAACATTCATAAGGGAAATTGGAATATAGTGTTCTTTCTCCACTTTGACTTTTCCTGGTTTAGGTATCAATAACATACTTGTGTCATAAAATGAATTTGGTAGGACTTCTTCTTTGTCAGTTTTCCCAAATAGTTTATATATATGGGATTAATTGTTTTTTAAAATTTCACTTAGATTGTCATATTTATTGGCATACAACTGGGCTAAATACCTCCTAATTATTGCTTTAATTTCTTCTTCATTGATGGTGAATTCACCTTTTCATTTTTGATACTGGTAATTCTGTTATCTCTTTTTAGAAGTCAAATAAGCCAATATTTTATCTATTTTATTGATTTTTTTCATAAACCAGCTCTTAGTGTTATTTATTAATTCAATAGTTTTCATACTTTCAATTTTATTAATCTCTCCTTTGATTTTCAGGATTTCCACTTTGGTGTTTGGGGATTGTTAACGGTTTTTTTTTTTTTAAATTTTAGCTGCATGCCCAATTTATTGATCTTCTGCTTCTCTATTTTATTGGTGTAACCATTTAGAGTTATAAAATTTCCCCTAAGTATTGCTTTGGCTTCATCCCATAAATTTTGTTGTGTTGTCTCATCATTCTCTTTCATGAAATTATTGATTGTTTCTATGATTTGTTCTTCGAAGTTCTCATTCTTTAGGATTAGATTATTTAGTTTCCAATTAATTTTTAATCTATCTTTCCATGGCTCTTCACTAAATAAAATTTTTATTATACCATGTTCTGAAAAGCATGCATTTAATATTCTACCTTTCTGCATTTGATTGTGAGAATTTTGTGTCCCAGTACATCATCAATTTTTGTGCTATGTAACCCTGAAAAAAAGTATGTTCCTTTCTATCTTCCATTCAATTTTCTCCAGAGTTCTATCATATCTAACTTAAATTGGACGGCTCTTAAATTATCTCTCACTGACCTTGTTTCTAGAATAGTTGTTTTTGATAGTAGAGACCCACATATTTTTCCCATTTTTAAATTTTACCTTTGTTCTAATATTCATTCTTCTCTCATAGAGTCATGAGTTCAGTTTACCCTCTTCTATTTCTTTTATGAATCTCTTACTTAGTTTATGATAAGATCATAACTCTAGAACTAGAAAGTAGCTTAAAGGTCATCTGGTCTAACTCCTTCATTTTACATTTGAGAAAACTAAGACCCAGGGTAGCTTGCTGGTGCTATGGATAGAGTGCTCTGGAACTTCTTCGGGAGAGGTGTGTTTCTCTATAAACTTTCATGTTGTTAGCTTAACTGGAAGTCAAAATTTGGATATTTCTAAATATAAATAGATAAATAATCCATTTATCATGGACTTTTATGATATATTGGGTATTATTCTATTTGAACAATAGTTAATTAAACTATGTGATAGAGAGTTTTCCACTTCTGGGAGCATCTTATTTGAATCAAAGAGTTTTCTGCTCTAGTTGTTATAAAGGCAAAATATTTATTTCAATTAGTTGTTGAAAAAGAATTATGTCTAGTAATGTAATAAATGGCATCATATTTTGAACAACTGGAATGGAAAACAATTCCTCTATTAATATTTCTATGCTATAAATAAATATTCTAAAGAAAATATTATTAAATATATTTGTATATTCTATTATTTTAATGTATCTTTAATATTTGTATTGTTCAATTCTTAATTTTATTGGAATAAAATATAAGCTAAGAAAATTATTTTCATAGTTTTATGAAAACTTTGACTGTTGCAAAAAAATTTATAAAATAAAGTTTGAAACTGCTCTTTATGGTATTAACTATGATAATTCCAATCAATAGTAACAATAACACAGAGAAAAGGAAGAAGAAATAAAAATAATAAAAGTTATAATGTATGATAGAGATGTCAAACTCCTGTCCAAGCACTCCTGAACCAGATTAAAATATAATTGGGAAATATTTAGCAAAATCAATGAAAATACAATAGAACATAGATAATGTAACTATGTGGCTTTCTGAGTCAATCTGTGTCCCCACAGAAATCTATGCTTTAGTTTTCCTGCTTCTATTTGAGTCTGATGCCCCTGATTTATGGCACAAAGAGTGGCATCCTAGTGGGTTGCACAGTACCCTCTTGACAATAGAAGAGTAGCATTGAACACTTGAATTCCTGGGTTTGGGGTCAATCAAACGTATACACGGGAAATTTTGAAAACCCATAATGATCACACATGGGTTTATACTCGCCTTTCTGATGCTGCCTATTCTCCAAATATTGAATTTCGGTTTCTAAGAGTTTTTTTTAAAAGATATCGCCTGCAGGAGTTATGATGATATCTTTTATTCTCATAGCGTTTTGAAGTTACAGAGTGTTTTCACATACATTTCTTCCCAATATCAACTCTATGAAGAATGCAATATGATTATTATCGTCTTCATTTTACCTAAAAGAAAAGGAAATTACAGAGACATGAAGTCACTTCATCATAATAGTCTACATTTTTATAGCACTTCAAGGTTTAAGCACTTCTTTTTTTTTAATATAATATAAATTTATTTATTTAACTTTTGACATTGATTTTCACAAAATTTTGGGTTTCAAATTTTCTCCCCATTTATCCCCTCCTCCCACCCCAATACACTGAGCATTCTAATTTTCCCTATCACCAATCTGCCCTCTCTTCTATTATCCCTCTCTTCTCTTGTCCCCATCTTCTCTTTTGTCCTGTAGGGTCAGATGACTTTCTACTCCCCATTAACTGTATTTCTTATTTCCTAGTAGCAAGAATAATACTCAACAGTTATTCCTAAAACTTTGAGTTCCAAATTCTCCCCATCCCTCCCTCCCCACCCATTCCCTTTGGGAAGGCAGGCAATTCAATATAGGTCACATCTGTGTAGTTTTGCAAATGACTTCGATAACAGTCATATTGTGTAAGACTAACTATATTTCCCTCCATCCTATCCTGCCCCCCATTGTTTCTATTCTGTCTTTTGATTCTGTCCCTCCCCAAGAGTGTTGACTTCAAATTGTTCCCTCCTCCCATTGCCCTTGCTTCCATAATCCCCCCTACCCTGCTTATCTCCTTCTCTCCCACTTTCCTGTATTGTAAGATAGGTTTTCATACCAAAATGAGTGTGCATTTTATTCTTTCCTTTAGTCGAATGTGATGAGGGTAAACTTCATGTTTTTTTCTCAGCTCTCCTCTTTTTCCCTCCACTAAAAAGTCTCCTGCTTGCCTCTTGAATGAGAGATAATTTACCCCATTCCATTTCACCTCTCTCCTCCCACTACATTTCTCTCTCACCATTTACCTTAATTTCTTTTAAGATATGGCCCCATACTATTGAATTCACTCTGTGCTCTCTGTCTCTATATGTGTGTGCATGTGAGTATGTGTGTATGCACACACGTGTACGTGTGTGTGCATGTGCATGTGCATGTGTGTATGTGTGTGTGTGGTCCCATCAACTACCCAGATACTGAAAAGTTTTAAGAGTTTCAAATATTGTCTTTCCATGTAGGAATGTAAACAGTTCACCTTTGGTAAGTCCCTTATGACTTCTCTTTGCTGTTTACTTTTTCATACTTCTTCTCATTCTTGTGTTTGAAAGTCAAATTTTCTTTTCAGCTCTGGTGTTTTCATCAAGAATGCTTGAAAGTCCTCTGTTTCATTGAAAGACCATATTTTCCCCTGAAGTATTATACTCAGTTTTGCTGGGTAGGTGATTCTTGGTTTGAGTCCTAGTTCCTTTGACTTCTGGAATATCCTATTCCACTCCCTTTGATCCCTTAATGTAGAAGCTGCTAGATCTTGTGTTATCCTCATTATATTTCCACAATACTGGAATTGTTTCTTTCTAGCTGCTTGCAAGATTTTCTCCTTGACCTGGGAATTCTGGAATTTGGCCACAATGTTCCTAGGAATTTCTCTTTTTGGATCTCTTTCAGGTGGTGATCGATGCATTCCTTCAATACTTATTTTGACCTCTGTTTCTAGAATATCAGGACAGTTTTCCTTGATAATTTCATGAAAGATGATACCTAGTCTCTTTTTTTGATCATGGCTTTCAGGCAGTCCATAATTTTTAAATTGTCTCTCCTGGATCTATTTTCCAGGTCAGTTGTTTTTCCCATGAGATATTTCATATTCTCTTCCATTTTTTCATTCTTTTGGTTTTGTTTTGTGATTTCTTGGTTTCTCAGAAAGTCGTTAGACTCCATCTGTTCCATTCTAATCTTGAGAGAACTATTTTCTTTAGTGAGCTTTTGAACCTCTTTTCCCATTTGGCTAATTCTGCTTTTGAAAGCATTCTTCTCCTCATTGGCTTTTTGAACCTCTTTTGCTAATTGAATGAGCCTATTTTTCAAGGTGTTATTTTCTTCAGCATTTTTTGGGTCTCCTTTAGCAAGGTATTGACCCATTTTTCATGCTTTTCTTGCATCTCTCTCATTTCTCTTCCCAGTTTTTCCTCCACCTGTCTAACTTGATTTTCAAAATCCTTGTTGAGCTCTTCCATGGCCTGAGCCCATTGGATATCTATTTTGGATGTTTGGGATACAGAGGCCTTTTCTTCTATGTCTTTCCCTGATTGTAAGCATTGTTCCTCGTTATCAGAAATGAAAGGTGGGAACGTCTGTTCCCCAAGAAAGTACTCTTCTATGGTCTTATTTTTTTTTCCCTTTTCTGGGCATTTTCCCAGCCAGTTACTTGATTTCTGAGATTCCTCTCCACCTGTACCTAGATCTGCCCAGCTAGTGCTTGGGGTCTGAGATTCAAATGCTGCTCCCCAGTCTTGGGGCTTTCAGTGGTGGGCATGGCTGCTATTCAATGTGAGCTTAAGTTCTGGTACTCAGGTTGGGGCAGGGCCGCCTCCCAGGCTCAGTTCCCTCAGGGGCTTTATGTGGAGATCTTCAGTAATGGAGGGGAGCTCCTGTCTGCTCCAGGAGTCCTGGGCTGCCACTGCCTCTGCCACTGTCTCCCGAGGGGGCCCAAGTCACAGAGACACCCCGCTCCCCTCTCAGCCAGCCCAGACATCTCTCTCACTGACCTGTAACGCCTATGAGTGGAGGGACCTTTGTGGCTGCTGGAGATTCCATCCCTGAAGCCTGCTTGGATCTGCTCCTCTTGGGGCCTCACGGCCAGGGCAGTGCAGGGGCTCCGCTCTGTGTCGGTGCTTGACGGACCTTTGGGGTCAGTTTTTCAGGGCTCTCTGGAACTGAAATCTCCTCCCCTCCATTGCTACATGGGTTCCACTTCTCCAGAATTTGTGGGGAGTTCTTTTTACAGGAAATTTATGGGCTGTGGGTTCTGGAGCTAACATATGTGAGTCTTTCTACTCGGCCATCTTGGCTCCTCCCCCTAAGCACTTCTTTTTCAAAATAACCTTGTATAATACCCAGATCAACTATTTTTATCCTCTTGAACAAGAAAACTGAGATGCAAAGATACCATCACTTGCCCCACAGATTGCGGGATCATACATTTTTAGCTGTAGGGTCTTTAGAAGTCACACAATTCAAACCTGTCATTTTACAAGTGAAGAAACTGAGGTCCAGAGAAGTTAAGTGATTTACCTAAGGTCATACAGCTAATACCCATCAGAACTAGGATTTGAACATAGGCCCCAGACTCTGGGTCCAATATTTGCTCAACTACACAATTCTAATTTATTCAAGGTCACATAGCTGACTAGTGGGAGAGCCAGGGTTGGAACCCAGATTTCAGATTGAGGACACTTTTTTTCTTGAAGGCAATCATGGTTAAGTGACTTGCTTAGGATCACTCAACTAGTAAGTATCTGAGACTAGATTTGAACTCAGTTCCCTCTGACTCCAGGGTTGGTGCTTTATATCCACTTTGCTCCTTGACTGCCCTGGACCAAGTATACTTTCTAGTATAACACACTTCCTTTCAGTGAGCAAGCAAAATTGGTTCCTGATAGGCCCTAAAATAGGCTTTGTGGGGTATAAAGCAGCACTCTGAATTGTCACCTTTGATTTAAGTTAATTGGACAATTTAGTTAATATCATATACAAAGCGCTGTGCCTTGTGATACAAAAGGAGAAAAAAGAAGCAGGTCCTGGTTTCAAAGAGCATCTATTCCACAATCTGTGGGTATGACTCAGGGTATCGGACTCCTAGAGCTCTCTTGAGTCCTAAATTTTCAGTTTTTATAATCAAATAATGTAAAAATATAATAACCAAAGCAATTGCTCTTTCCTCCAGGTAATTTCAAAGAATAGGGATGCAACACAGAAGAGTTCACTGAGGCCTTGGTGACTGCCTGATGGCCATAGATTACTAAGTGAATAAATGGAGTGTGTTCTAGCCAGGATTTATTGAAACCCATTTTCTAAAATGGCTTTGTATTTAATTTTTGCTGTTTCTTCTTGTTGCTTGCATGCTGATCCTGATGGGCTTCCATCACTCGCTTTTAATGTGCCATTTGTGTTTCATCAGAATTGAGATTGGCTATATCACTTATTGGGTTTCTATTGGTCTGGGTAGATAATCCTTCACTAAAGTACTGCTTTGAAGCCTTATCACAATGAGTGGTGTCCTAGAAACCACATCAATAGAATGACAGACTTGTTATCTGATAGGCCCAAGTTGGAAAGGCTGCAAATAATGGCCTTTGCAATACACTCTGTTGACCTAAGTACAATTTCATGATCACCAGAAAGTTGGCTTGTGAGTAAGCATTACCTTATGAATTTAATGGTCATAACAACCCACAAGATGGGCAACAGTACACAATGGGTCTTAGATGAGAGCAACTCCATTCTTAAAATACAGCAAATAGATGATTTAAGAGCTATGTTGATACACCTAGGATGATGCAATATGTCCTGTAGTGCATTTATGGATCCTTTTTGTAGGATTTATAGAAAGATGGAGACACACAGGCTGAGATATGGATTATTTGAGATCTCTACTAGTGAGGGAGAAAGCCATAGATGAAATCACAGATATATCAAAGTATCAAAAAAGTAAATCAGAAATGAGTAATCAAGGATCACATAAATTACAGAATTTCAGAGATAAAAGGGACCTCAATGTTCATTTTGTCTAATCAGTATCTTAAAAAGAATCCTTGCTACAATATATCTTACAACCTGACCAGTAGTCATTCAGGTTTTGCTTGAATGCCTCTAATTTTGGGCAACCCATTGACCTCCCAAGATGGCCCATTCTGCTTTTTATTGAAAGATGCCTACGGAACATGTTGAATTTCATGGTAACAACCTTAATTTTTCTCTTTGGTTTTGTTGTTAGTAGGTTAATTGCATCATTTTCTGATGGGCATTAGAGTTGTCAAAATAGAAGCTATCAATAAGTCATACTTCTCCGTGTGTGTGTGTGTATTTAATATACTCGTTCCTTGATCTGGAATATTTTCAGGCTTGGGCTCCCTTTAAGATGATACTGAAAAGCTCTGTCATGTGGATAATGGAATAGGCTTGTTTTGTTTGACTCCAGACGGCAGAACCAGGAGAGTTGGTAAAAGTTACAAAGAGGCCAATTTTGACTTGATGTCAAGAAAAATTTCTTCACATTGAGGCTGTGCAAAAGTGGAATGGGATGCTTTTGAGCAGAGGCTAGATGTACATTTGTTGATTATATTACAGTGTGGATTCCTCATATATGAATTGGACTAAATAGAAGCTAAGGTCCCTTCTGCCTCTCAAATTCTGTGATTTTATTATACTAGTCTATGTAGCAGGTCTTTAATATGGGCAAATATCAGTTGAGAAGACAAGCAAAAAGAACTTTGATTCTTATACAGAAAAATTACATGGTTGCCCTTATTTACCTCTCTCCTTTTTTATCCTTCCCATGAGCAAACCATTACCTTATTTATAATCTTTTATTAAATTATGAAACCAGATGAATCTGCCAGAGTAAATGTAGTTTATTCATATTATGGTTATGTAGGAGGTCAAATAGAATCAGCAAGGTGTTTGGGTATGTGAAAAAATTGTGTTAATATTAAAAAAAATCTATCTGGAGTGTTTTTTGGGTTCTTTTTATCCCAATCCAACTTTATTATATGTTGCCTAAATCCCACTCATGGAAAAGTTATAATGAAGTCATAGTTATGTCTGGAAAAATTATCATTTTTCAGCACTATAAATATTTATTATAGTTTTCAAATCATTCAAAAGGAAAGGACTTGTCACTAACAAGGCCAATTTGTAGGAAACTATATTGCTTCCTCATTGTATTTGACTCAGAATTTTAGAACTTGTAAAATCAGTGTGATTTCCATGATAAGGAATTCTTAAAGTTCTCAGACCAACTTAGTTAAACTCCTTTGCTCAATTTTCAGAACCTAAGATGAGAAAGATGAAATGAGGTTACAGTAACATAGCCCTACTACTCCGACTTAGAGGTTATTTCTAGGATTTCTTCAACCTTCAGATTTCCCTTCAACAACTTTCAGAATCCTAGATATTCTTGAAATTGATTCAAAGAATGCCAAGTATCTCAACTCAGTACAGTCTCTCTCTCTCTCTCTCTCTCTCTCTCTCTCTCTCTCTCTCTCTCTCTCTCTCTCTCTCTCTCTCTCAAACACACACACACACAAACATATACACAGTCTCTCCTTCCTTCCCTTCTCCCTTCCTTTTCTTCTTCCATTCTTTCTCTTTCTCACCTTTTTTTCCTTCCTGTCTTTTTTCCTCCCTCTCCCCTTTTTAAAACATGGGGATAAAATTGGGAAGAGTCAATGAGATGGATTAGAAAGGTTGCTGGATTTGGAGTTAAGATATTTGTAGAAATATTCTCCATGAAGATAATATATCTGCAAACTTAGATTATCTCTGTGACTTGCTGAACTTTGTAGTGTATCCCAAACCTCTGGACCTCATCATCAATGCGGCATCAAGATGGGCATTGAGTGGACATTGTATTTTTGTCATGATTCCTTAGAAAGCAAGGCAAACATTTATTTTCAATAAATATTGGAAAGTGCATTTAAGCGTCTTTTGCAGTTTTGCTGTGAGCAGAAATCCTCTAGGAGTTGAAATTCATTTTGATAGGTGAGGCCACCTCAACACAGACACCATGCTTTTTGCAAATGGTGTTAGAAGTGTAATGGTATGATGATGAAAAATTAAGAAACAGCTTGATAAACTAGGATGCTCAGGAAAACTGAGGATTCTATATAATGAGTCTTTCACAGGTTATTCAGAATCTTAGGGATTTATCATCTTTAATATGGTAATTCTCTTAGCAGACATGGGAGTTTGACTCCATGCCGTGCCTTAGAAGTCAAGTTATTGACTAAATCTTTGATAATTTAAATTGTTGTCATTTGCCTCTTTTTCCTAAAAGTGAAGCAAAACACAGCTGTTTCAATTAATTGAAGTTTTAGTGATTTATCCAATTCAAGTTTTACACAAAGTCCCTTATGGCATAAGTAGGACAGATATATCCCATGAGGTCATAATGAGTAGAGCTTATTAGGGAATGTAGGTTTGGAAATGACTTCTGGGGATCTGGAACACTGCTTCAGAGGAGCTGGACCATATGAGGGCATTCTGGGACATTTCCTGAGTTGATCAAAACAAACTCCTTGGATCTGAAGCTGGTTTAACTTTGAAGACTCACTCCAGTTGCCCAGACTAACTGTGGTTTGGCTTCATTCTCCTCTAGACCTGAACCCTCTAGCTAAACCTGGAAACTCAAAAATGGCAATTAGGATATGAGACAGGGTGGACCATGCATTTCAGAGTCTCTTTGGGGTTATAGTGGATAGAAATTTCAGACATTTTTGACTATACTACATTTTAGCTGACAGCATAATAAAGAATCATCTTTTCCCTCTCCCCTCCTCCCTCCCCTTTTTCTCTTTTCTCTCCTCTCCTACCCCAACATCACAAGTTGTGATTAAAAGAAACAAACATGTTTAGGTTGATTTAACAGTAACCAAAGTTGGTCAGACTGGAGGGAATATGAAAACACTCTTCAATGACTTGAAGGTTACAAGCACCAGGGACAGAGAGACATTATTTAAGGTGGTCTCTGAAGGATATAACTACATGTAATGGGATGAAATTGAGCAAAGGAAAGTGCCCTCACAGGAGGTTGATTATATGGTGTCATAATCTACAAAAAGAAGTAGTGGGCTTCCCCCTTTCTACCTCTCCCTTCTAACTAATTTTAACTAATTAGTTCAGAATGCTCAGTAAGCCACCATAGGAAGGATATCCTCCCCCTCCCCATCACTACCACACATGAACTTTTTTTGTTCTCCCAAGGATAGAGATTGAACTTGCGCTTTCATTAGTATAGGACAATCTAGGGTGATGAAACTCCCTCTACCCATGAAGGTTCCTAGAGAATTGCCTGGGGGCACTTCTCAGTGAATTATCCAGGGTCATAAAACAAAGGTGTATCATAGACAGGACTTGAACACAGGTCTCCCTGATTCCAAGATCTCCAACCATTATACTGTGCTGCTTCTCCTAGAATGGGAAAACTGAGTGTTCTGGATGGGTTTTGACCATGAGTGGAAAAGTTCATTTTAAAAAGGCCCCAATGAAGGGATTGGGTTTGTTGGACTATTTCTTTTAAAATCTTTTGAGTTTGTAATCAGCAATTTCCTTTTCTTTTCATAAGGAGTAGTAAAGAAATGTCCTGATGAGGGCAGGCCACTGAAAACTTGACTCTTCAGCCTTTCCACTTGTTCTGAAGACATTTTTAGGCATTGGTTAGAGAAATGAAGATTGGATTGATTTTCTCTGTTTTTATGTAGGTTCAGATTTCACAAGTTTTCTAGTTAGGAACCTGTTCAAGGAGGGAGCAGAGACAGGTGACTAGGTACTCCTTACTTGGTATGAGTTTGGGTTAGGAGAGAAGGGTCTTCTAGATTATAAATTTCTGTACTTGTCTGTAGGTTCCTTAAAGGAAGGAACCATTACATATACTTTTTATTTCTTTCAGTGAATAGAACACTATGTTGCACATGATTGAATAAAACGTAAGTAATTTAGTATTTTTCCTCAATCTCTTTTTTTAAAAAAATTTGATTTCTTCACTCTTATTAATATATCAAAATGTTACACTATGAGGATATTCAAACGTGGCTAACTTTGATGCTACATTTGCGATAGTAAAAAGTGTTGTTTAAATGGTACAGTAGGACATCAAAACATGCTAAATTCATTTAGGGTAGGCACTATGTCTTATTCACCTTTTCCTCTCCTCTCTCCTTCCCTAATCTAGCACAGTGCTTCATACATACACAGAAAGCCCTTAACACATGTTTCTTCAGGGTATGAATGACTGTCATTAAGCTTTAGGCCCAAGAAGTTTTACTTGAACTCAGCTCAGTCAGAGGACCTGTAAGGAAAAAGTGTTCTTTCTTATGCCCCCAAAAATGTATGTGTAAATGTGCCCATGGGCTCTCATGTCCTCATGTGATTTGGCAGAGCCAATTGTACTTAGTAGTAGGAAGCTAAAGATATGGTGTGATTTCAAGATGGTAAAAATGTCCCAATAACCAAAAATCTCTCCTACTGTCCCGGTCACTATGTACCTGAAATTCCCACATCACTCACTCTTCTAGATTAAGGCATTAAAGCCCTTTATAGTCTCTGAAAAGTGTATGCATGTATGTGCATGTTTGAGAAAGGGAATAGTGATAAAGTAATTGGCAATCATTATCACTTTTGTTAAAATTAATTAATCAGGTTAATCAACCAGTCCCCAATTAGGGCACTAAAATATCAAACACAGAAGAGATATGCTTTGAAGGGAGGAGAAGACCATAGAAAATCAAGAGGAGAAGTAATATAGAGGTAAATGTACCTAAAGAAAGTTTGAGGTGAGAGCTATTAATGTGTGAACATCTCCCTCTCCCACCACAGGGAAAAATGGCACCATGGTGTAAAGGCTTGCTGAGCCCTTTCTAGAGCTTCTCATTCACCTTTGCTGTCCACCTGTTATCCAATTCTCACCTGTGGCTCCAAGAAGTTGTAGCATGCACGGTGGCCACACCCTGGGAAAACTATCTTACCAGACAGGCTAAATCAGCTTGAGGGTAACTGATAGACCTCAGTCCCATTGGTAAGTTAAGGAGATATCTACACCAAGCATGTGAAGACTTTTCCTGGCAGAATGGGTAGATGAGAGCAATTTGTTCCAATGACTGTGAAGGTGGGACTGAAGCTGGTACTATGAAGCACTTAGAGCTTGATCAGATATCAAAGAAGCCAAGGTCATCCACTACATCCCAGAGCAATTGCTGTTGTCTTGACTTTTGTCTTGGCACTCAACTTCAATGACTCTGGAAGAGAGAGATAGGCTGATTCAGACTTTGTGCAACTCTGCCTCACTTAAATCCAATTCACTCACAAGTCAAGACATCACCCTTTATTGTCATTGATCTTAGAAAATGAAGCATGAACCACGACAGCAACTACAATAGTACATGAATTACTTGACTCAAAATAATATAATTAAATTTGTCAATGTATTAAATCTTAAAGTTCTTGCCTTTTTAAAAACTTTTAGTGGGCAATAAATTTTCTTTGCTGCAATCACTTGCTTTATGTGATTTGGCATTGAGTTCATAAGATTTTTGTTAGGGCCCAGCTACCCTGACCTTCACCTGGATACTTACCTTACCCGGTCTTCAGACGTCTCCAGCCCCTCTGGTGAGGGAGGGGAAATGACTAGACAGAGCACCTGAGTGATAGATGCACGGCCTTTATTACTTACATGTTGAAGCAGGGAGAGAAGAGAGCGAGCAAGCCCCTTACCCCAGGTTATATTACCTGCCCGAGCTCCTCCCATGTTCCTCCCCATGGGTGGAGCCAGCGCTGTTACCGAGGCGTTCCCAATACCCTAAGGGCAGGTTAGCACCTCCAGGCGTCTCAACTACCCTCACAGGAGGCCACGGTCCAGAGCTGGGCCCTAACAACTCCCCCTTTTTGTTTTAAACAGGGGTCATATCTGGGTAATTGGGGCTTTTGGATTTTGAACAAAGTTACGAAACTCAGCCTTAGTATCAAGTACAGCCTGTCTTATCAAGCTACAGGCACAATGCAACATACAAGGTAAAAAAAGGCAAAGAAGAATAAAAAGGGCAGCAATTCTACCTTAAACCAGGACTGCCCAGGGCAGACACGTAGCCCCAAGAAAGAAAAACATTTTTTGGCTTCCTTGATCTCAGAAAAGCCTGGGAAAATAGCCTTGAGCAAAACAGGGGCGGAACCCTTCCTCCCAGCGCCATCTTGTTCATGCCTTACCAGTCTTCCCTCAGTTTACCTGAGTCGTGACCAGTGAATGCCATCCAAGAGGCTGGGGGTTGGCAATTCCCTTACAGATTTTGACATATATTCTTTAATCACAAAACCACATCTTTGTCATGTTGGATATTTGTCATACCTTTAACTAACAATCCATTTTTCCCCCACGTGTAGCCTTGATAATAGCCCATATAATCCATTTTCCTAGTGAATGAATTTAAATCAGGTGAGTTTTCAGGCCATCTCTTAGGGAAGTTTCTTAACCTTTGATAATATGTGGCTTGGTGTAAGGATCTGATGCATATTTTATGTTTTTTTTAGAAACTTCAGTAATTCTATAACAATTCTGCTTCTCAGTATACCAATGTATTTATCAGAGTTCATCATTCCTTCAATCAAGGCAATGCTTCCAGGCCTACTGGAAGTAAAAAAAAAAAACCCTTGAATACTTTAGGGGGATTGATATCTTATAGCTTTTAAATTTTATTTATTTATTTTTAGTTTTTAACATTCATTTCCACAATATTTTGAATTCCAAAATTTCTCCCCATCTCTCTCCTCCCCCCATTCCAAGACACTGTGCATTCTGATTACCCCTTCCCCCAATCTGCTCCCCTTCTATCATACCCCTTTCTTCCCTTATCCCCATTTCTTCTATTTTCTTGTAGGGCAAGATAGATTTCTATATCCCATTATCTGTATATCTTATTTCCCAGTTGCATGTAAAAACAATTTTTAACACTTGTTTTTAAAACTTTGAGTTACAACTTCTCTCCCCCACTCCCTCCCCACCCATCCCCACTGAGAAGGCAAGCAGTTTGATATATGTTATACATGTGTAGTTATGCAAAACACTTCCATGAAAGTCATGTTATAAAAGACTAACTATATTTCTCTCCATTCTATTCGGGCCCCCATTTATTCTATTCTCTCTTTTGACCCTCAAAAGTATTACTTCTAATTACTCCCTCCTCCCATTTGCCCTCCCTTCTACCATCCCCACCCATACCCCTTATATCCCCTTCTCCCCTACTTTCCTGTATTGTAAGATAGATTTTCATAGCAAACTGAGTGTGCATGTTATTCCCTCCTTACACCAAATGTGATAAGAGTAAGCTTCACTTTTCCCCTCTCACCTTCCCCTTTCCTCTCCATTGAAAAAGCCTTTTCTTGCCTCTATCCTGTGAGAGATAATTTACCCCATTCTATTTCTCCCTTTCTCCTCCCAACATATTCCTCTCTCACCCCTTAATTTGATTTTTTTAGATATCATCCCTTCCTATTCAACTCACCCTGTGCCCTCTGTCTATATGTATATAATCCTTCCAACTACTCATATCCTGAGAAAAGTCTCAAGAGTTACAAATATTATCTTTCTATGTAGGAATGTAAACACTTCAATGTTAGTAAATCCCTCACTAACCACTTTCTTTTTCCTGTTTACCTTTTCATGCTTCTCTTGAGTCTTGTGTTTGAAAGTCAAAATTTCTATTCAGCTCTGGTCTTTTCATCAAAAATGCTTGAAAGTCCTCTATTTCATAGAATGACCACGTTTTCCCCTCTAAAGTATTATACTCAGTTTTCTTGGGTAGGTGATTCTTGGTTTTAATCCTACCTTCTTTGACCTCTGGAATATCATATTCCAAGCCCTTTGATCCCTAAATGTAGAAGCTACTAGATCCTGTATTATCCTGATTGTATTTCCACAATACTCAAATTATTTCTTTCTGGCTGCTTGCAATATTTTCTCCTTGACCTGGGAAACTCTGCAATTTGGCTACAATATTCCTAGGAGTTTTCCTTTTGGAATCCCAGGAGGTAATCGGTGAATTCTTTCCATTTCTATTTTACCCTCTGGTTTTGCAATATCAGGGCAGTTTTCCTTGATAATTTCTTGAAAGATGATATCTAGGTTCTTTTTTTGATCATGACTTTCAGGTAGTCTCTAATTTTTAAATTGTTTCTCCTGGTTCTATTTTCCATGTCAGTTGTTTTTCCAATGAGATAGTTCCATTGTCTGACATTTTTTCTTTGCTTTCATTTTGTTTTATAATTTCTTGATTTTTCATAGAGGCATTAGCTTCCATTTGCCCCATTCTAATCTTTAAGGATTTGTTTTATTTAGTGAGATTTTGGACCTCCTCTTCCATCTGGCCAGTTCTGCTTTTTAGGGCATTCTTCTCTGCATTGGCTTTTTGGATCTCTTTTATCATTTGGGTTAGTCTATTTTTTAAAGTGTTATTTTCTTCAGCATTTTTTTGGGTCTCCTTTAGCAATCAGTTGACTCGTTTTTCATGATTTTCTTGCATCCTTCTAATTTCTCTTCCCAATTTTTGCTCTACTTAGTTTATTTTCAAAATTCTTTTTGAGTTCTTCCATTGCCTGAGACCAATTCATATATTTCTTGGAGACTTTGGGGATAGAGGAGCTTTGACTTTATTTTCTTCTGTTTGAATATTTTAGTCTTCCTTGTCACCAAAGTAAGATTCTATAGTCTGATTCTTTTTCCAGTATTTGCTTGTTTCCTCAGCCATTTATTTGACTTTTGTGTTCTTTTTCAAAGTAGTTCTCTGCTTCCACTGGGGATGGGGAGGGAGCAGTGTACTGTCAGTCACTCGATCCTTCCATCCCCCAATCTGTGTGCTAGAGCTCCAGAGACAGTGGTTGCAGTTGCCCCTGCTGTTACCATAGATGTTGTTGGTCCCTCCACCTGCTCTCCCCTCGGCTGCCCTGGGGCTGGGGCCAGACTTTTCCCACTGACCTTCCAATTTGTCCTCAGGGTTTTGGGATTGTGAAGTCTGGAAACTGACACAAGAGTGAGAGATTCAGTCCCTCCAAGGCCTAGAGATCTCCTCTGTGCCTTCCTGGCCCACATTGGACTGTGCCCTTCTCCTACAGTGGTGCAATAGACACTTGACAGCAACCTTCCAGCCTGTCTTGGACTGGAGATTTGCTTCACTACATCATTTTGTGGGTTTTGCAGCTGCAGAATTTGATTAGAACCATTTTTAATAGATATTTGGTTGGGCTTGTGAGGAGCCATGCTGTTACTCTGCCATTTTGGCTCTGCCCCTCAATATTTTATAATTTAATGGAGATGCTTGGATATTACTGGCTCACCTGGCATTGCCTTCCAGACTATTGGTTCTGCTTCAACCCTGAGCCCTGTGGGCTTTATTAAGGGAAATATTTAACATGGAGAAGTGGCCCACCTTCCTTGATGCCAACAACATCACTTTCAAATCAATTTCCATTGATGGAGAGGTGGAAATGGATGCACCCTCTCCCCACCTCAAACATCAGTCTTGTTTCCAACTTAGCCCCCAAAGCTACTATCACTTCCTCCAAAAAAGGATTCTGGAAACTTCTGCAGTTACTGTAGCCACAGCTACCAAATACCTTATTGTTACTAAAGTCCTTGGCCCTGTCACATGGCTCAATATCAGAACTTCGTATGATGTTTTTCAGCAGAAATGACATTACAAAAGAGGTTACTGTCTGCTTTGTCACTGAACTCTAAGAAATATGGGACTTTTCCATTTAACTTGTAGCTGAAAGCTTCTTTATGTGTTGTTTCTTCCATTAGAATGTGAACTCCTTGGGGCCAGCCACTGTCTTACTTCCCTATTTGTATCCCCCATAGTTAGCCCAATGTTTTATATGTGGTACATGCTTGATAAGCATTTTTTCCATTCATTCAATCATTTGTTTATTCATCAATCAAATAGTTTAGTTATTGACTCATTCAGTGGAAGTTTAAATACTATGAAATGGAAGTAAAAAAGAAGCAAAATGGAATCCATTGTAACACAGAATGGCTGAGTTTGAAACCTGATTCTGTCATTTACTATGTAACTTGAAGTATTTTGAGCAAGTCATTTTTCTCCACCGGGCTTCTGTGTTTCTGTCTGCAAAGTGAGATGTTGAACTACTTTAAACTTCATAAGGTCCTTTCTAGTCATAGATCCAATCATTCTAAATGGTTACCTAAAGCACTCTATGAAGATGGCAAAAACATTTGAGAGAATGTTGGGAAGTGCCAGGGTCTAACCATTTTACAGAAGGAATACAAGCTGAGGCAGCATTGTTTTAAAGACACTTAGGGATTGATTTGCAATGTAGTTCAAATTGGAGAAGATATCATCAGATCTTCCTCAGTGGAGATCATGAGTGGTAGGTACTGTTGTCAAAAAAAAAAAAGGTAATTGAGATGATAGCTACAACTATTGATCCATATGCCCTCTTTTTCATTTTTATAAATTCTTTATAAGAATGTCTATGAATATTTAAAGGTTTTCCTTCATGAAAGCATAAGAAGTAAGTACATATGTAAAAAAAATTGATTTTCTCTATCAGACCACATTTTCTTAGTCAAATAATTGAGAATTATGAATATATAATTCTGCCTTTCTATTGTTGATGATAAAAACATTGACTCAGTAGATACAATGGTACTCTTTAAGTTTACCTTAAAACAAGCTATTTCCAATGCATTTGTCAGAGTGGGCTTCCTTTCCTTTTTCAATCAATCAGAAAAGATCCAGAGAACTCAATAAATGAATGAATCAATCAAAAGCATAAACTACATGTCAATAATTACTTAATTTGAGAGGAATAATCTACTTTGATCATTGGATAAAAATATGTAACAAAATCTTGTGATTGGTAGAAATAATCAGAATCCTTTTTGGGCTACATATAAAAACAGCAAACTAGTTCAGAGTTAGACAGTTGAATAGGGATCAAATCTAGTCATGAAAATCCTAAGAGAAAGTTGCCCATGGGGTCTAGGAGTATCTACACTAGGAACTGAGAAACCAAAGACAAACTAGAAATAAGGAAAGGCACTTTCAGAGAACTTGACCTATTGAGACAGAAAGAAGTTTCTCAAAGACCCTTGGAGAGGTATCATGTGCTTCATGATATCTTTCTAGGAAAAGCAGTGGGACAATTGACTGATATTTCATGTTTGTCTTATTTCAGAGCTCAGAAATAATTCAGTTTTCTTAAATGGTAACTAATAAATAATTGAAGTTATTGAATGTGAAGCCTTTAGGTATCTCTCAAACAGTTGTCCACTTCAGTGATGATGACACTGAATGATGACGATGATTTTTTTTTAGCTCACCTGAACTTCTTTGAGAATGACAACTCAACTTAGGGTAGTTGGCTTTCCTGAGAGCAGATGACTAGAGACATTGGCAAATTCAAGGTACCTATAGATGGTTCCTTTTTGTACTTTGTTTTCTATTTTATGAAGGGTTTCATGAAGTAATTCTTAGTAAAGAGTTTGTGTTGTTCTCACTTCCACAGAAGGTTTAGGTTGTCATAGTGCTCTATGCACAACTCTTAGTGAATAGATGTTTGTTGAGTGACTGATAAGATTCTAACCTCAGGTAGAGAGGTATCCTTGGAAGTTGACTGGGGGTGAACCATAATTGATCCTTTATTTTCTGTGACTGGGCTGACAACATAATTCTTAAATTATGAATGATCCTTCCTCCCTACCATTGTTTTGCTGGAGAGAGGAAGGGGAGAAGGAAAAATCAAGAGCTGTTTCCCATTGTAAGAAAAAGGAGCTATGCTAAGTACAATATCATCCATGACAATTTATTCTGACTAAAATCTTGCCATTCAGGTTTTATATTATCTCTTTTAAATAAAAAAGCAACTCTTTTGCTCCTTTTATAACCCAGTTCTAGTATTTAGCTAAGTAATGGGATTTATGATTTTGTTTACATCAGTCTCCATGGTGATCTACCATAAAAGATCAGTTGCTTGGCAACTTGGTATTGTGGTGCTGCAATGGAGGGTGGAATTTTTTGTCTCTCTGAAGGGAGGGCTTAAGGAATAATGAAAACTTCTGCTCATACTTCTCATGAATGCTTTTATTTTCAAGGTCAACCAAATGTTTTTTTCAGTAACGACTAATGTACTTTTCTTCAAAAGATGCACCGTAAAATGTTTCTCTAAGATTATCCTGTCTCAGAGTAGAGGACAATCAGCTTAAGAGGTTCTTATTCTTACCATGCTATTGCAAAATTAGGTTTAGAGAAACTATGGGATCATTATAATGAAGCAGGTCCTTCTCATTTACTCCATTTACTGGTACTTTCCACATTCATTAGGATTTTTAAAAAATAAATTGTGTTACGCTCAGTTATCTCTCATTTTGGAAATCTGTATGGTTATGTTTTGTGCTGAGTTCACCATAGTTTCTTTTGTTAAGTTAATATGAGCAAATTTTGAGTTGTGATCTAGAGTTCTGAAAATAACTGGATTTTCTTCTGAGGTGGACACAGAGAAGATATATATTTTAAGGTGTGAATCTGAGGAATTGACTAACTTTGATGTTTTTAATTATGAAGTTTACCTTTTGAAGAAGCTAGATGGTGTAGCGAAGAGAGAGTCAAAAAGAACCTGAAATCAAGGCCAACTTCAGACACTTACCAGCTTTGTGACTCTGGGCAAATCATTTAACTTCTGTCTGCCTCAGTTTTCCCATCTGTAAATTGGGATAATAATAGCATCTACTTCCCAGGGTTTTTGTGAATAACATGAGATATTTGTAAGGTGTGTTGCAAATCTTAAAGCAAGGAGGGATCTCTTAGACCAAACATCTGGGCCAGTTACAAGTAGACAAACAGTCATAGTGAGGGTGAGATGACTAAAGCAGCCACTATTGCTATCATCCTAGTTCTGAGGGGTTCTGGCACGGCTGTCAGGACTACTCCAACAAGCTAATCATCTGTCAACTTTTCCTTGCTCCTCTCTTTTTGCTCCTCCATTCTGTCTCCTCTGGTGTATTTCAGGACTCTTTTTATCCTACAAATCAGGAAAAGGCAGAAATTACTCTTGAAAAGTGCTCAAAAATGACCATTACTGGTCTTGTATGTGTTTTTAAATATTTTAATGATATTAATTAAAATTATACATAATATACATACATATATGTGTGTGGGTGTGTATGTGTGTGTGTATATATATACATATATGTTGAATTGAAAATGTGTATGTTCTTCAAATTTGTCATTTCTGTATATAAAAGTCTTCCTATGTCCTTCAAATTTGTCATTTCTTATGGAAATCATATTCTATCAAAGTCATGTATTGCCATTTTGTTTGTCCATTCCTCAATTGATAGACAACTACTTTATTTTCTGGTTCTTTTCTGCTACAAAATGCCATTCTCTATATATTTTGGTGCATATTTGATCTTTTTTTTTTTCTATCTTTGTCCTTAGTGGTTCCTTTTCCCAAACCATGGGATTGCTGAATCATACAGCATAGGTGGTTGGTCTAAGTTCTAAAATTCTGAAAAATAAGAAATAGGATTTTCTCTTAAGGTGACTACAGAAGATATTTCCTTAGCATAATTCCATATTGCTTTCCAGAATGGTCATACCAGTTCACGGTTCCCTCAATAATGCATTAGTTTGCCTGTCTTTCCACAGTCCCTTCAACTTTGACTACTCCGTGATTGTGTGACATATGAGACACTGGGACCACCTAGCCGGGCGTGCCCTCTTCAGAGGAGGTGCTGTGTTCTATGAGCAGAATTGAAGTAGTTCAAAAGAAACATGTGATGTGCAAATTTAGAGAATCCACTCCAAATGTTCACGTGGATTATTTGTGCCTAACAGTGTTAGAGCACTCTGAACTCATACTTGTCTGATCAGCCACAGTCTGAAACATTTTAACTTGATTCTAATATAGTGATGTCATTCTGGTCCTCTTCAAAAATGAAGGACAGTCACCAACCAATTCTGAGATGTGCTTACTAAGATTTTGAAGTATGTTGCCTCTCTACATGTTGATTGTCTGATACCACAATTACATTAGAAAGTTATTCATGATGTCAAGAATTGTGCCTAGTCACAACTGTCATAGCGCTGTAATGTCGACACATCTTTCTGAATGAGACATCACTAATGATGTAATTTTTTCTCATTTTTCTTTGCACAAATCAAGTTGTTTCCACATCCATTCCAGCTATGGAGATTATAACAGTAAATTATAGGAAATGATAATAGTAGCACCTTAATTTTTAAAGAAATAACTATCAATTGACTCAAAAATAAAATTTACCAATTAAAGAATAAAATCTTAACAAAGGACATTGGATAAAATAAAACCAAATGAATTAACAGATCATACAGTGACAAAACTCAGAAAATGTTTATATATTTTGTTTTACAAATCTATGTGATATTCCATACCTTTTATTATTATTTTTTTAATTGAAAGGAAGATTTGGTTTCTTTCCCTTCTGCAATAGATAAAATCACAGAAAAGTAGGGGCAGAGAAAAGAGGCATTGAGGCATTACTATGCTAATGAAGTGCAAAGATCTGTCATCCCTTTGCAAAATGTGAAAAACTTATTTGATTCAATCAGAAAGGGTGTTAGCCATACTCAAGGGTACCCCTTAAAAACTAAGCTTACCAAGCTGTGGAGATGGCAAAATCAGTTGAGGAGTTTGAGGTTAAGAATAAGCAAATATAGAATAAATACAGCTATGTGTAGTGTGGCACTCCCCCTACTCCTCCCCCCTTCCATTTATCTGAGGGCAACATGATGGGGGAGGGGATTTTTCTCTCCACTATTAGCCCTTGAATCTTGTGGCAGAGCTATTCATCCGTAGGAGACATCACATCTAGATTTCCATGTTCCAAAAGTTGGGCACTTCACAGCACGAAATTAGAGACACAAAATTTACTCCAGCATATTTATAGAGAGACAGCATTCAAGTTGTAGAAATGCTTGCAAGAAGTAAAACCTTTGGCAACAAATGAAAAAGATGACCGTAGATTTCTGTCTTACAGCTCAGGTGAAGTTGTAATTCATTTGCTTCAGTGCTACTGGTACATTTCACATCACTTCCACCTCTTCGTACCATATTTCACTGCATAATTATTGCAGATTCTTTGCCAATTTTTGCAAAAAATGGGATGAGACCATTATTTGAAGCTTACACACACACACACACACACACACAAATTTGTGTCAGTATTACTTAAAAATCATTTATTACTAAACTGTCTCAAGATTAGGATGCATGAATATACTTTAAAATTGAATACTGACAATGCACATGCTCTGAGAATTCTAGGCTCCCATGAGAGATAAATACTTATCCACTTATCCACATTGCTGCTCTGTTTACCTTTTAAGCATTGTGGTGAACAGAATTATACCATGCCATGATTATGAGATGAAAGGTTATAAACTACTTTTAGGCCTGAAAAAGCCAAACCAAACCAAAACAATACAGGGTGTGATGAGTATGAAGTGGCCACCATTATGCAGGGAAATATGGTATTTGTGAAGCACTTTAGTTTCTACAGGGTTTTCACATACATCATTCAATCTATTACATCACAACAAATAACTTTGTCAAGTAGGTAGGGCAAATATTGTTAGTCTCCTTTTATAAGAAATTAAGTCTCAGAGGGTGTGGTTTGTTTATGATTGTGCAGGTATTAAGTGGCAGAATTAGGACTAAATCTTATGTCTCCTAACTTTTAGGCTAGTATTTTCTCTATTAAAATATACTACAATGGCCTATACAGTGCATCTCAAAAATCTTAGAGCATTTTTGAGCTATTAAATCCAAAAATGAACAGATTTTTGGGAGACAATTTAAGCTACTAAAACTTAAAAATATACCATGACTTTGGGAGCCCTCTACATCATGACCCTTAGGGTTAAAGTTTAGAACAATTTGCTTTTGCATTAATGGCCTATGAATAAGATAAAATCATAGGATTAGAGACTCTTGGAGTCATAAAGTACCCTAGAGGTCATGTAGTCTAACCCTATTGGTTTTACTGATGAGAAAACTGAGGACCACAGAAGTTTTGATGAAAAGCCACATAGCATCAGATTGAATCTAGATCTTTCGGAACCTCTGTTTCCATGTGAACAATTAGTGAAACTGAATCAGAGAATGCATGGTAAAGGCAGGAAATCTTTCCTTTGGAGTAAAAGAGGGACCTCCATAGGTGCAAGGACCATGAGATCACAGTCCATATTAATGGCAAATATTTCATATACAAGCTTCAGTCTATATATATCAGCTTGCATATTTATTTAACCAAAGAAAGTTTACACAGCTTGTAGAGAATTATTTTGGGGGAAATTATATCTCTGTTCTGTGGCTTCTTTATCCCTTCTCTACATGTGCCAGCTCTCTCTCTTGTTTTAGAATGCCAATAATATCCAGCAAATCTCAAAAAAGCTTCAGTACAGTCATAATCCTGTCCCTCTTCCCTCCTCTGATTTGACATCAAAGATTCGAGTTGGAAGTCTGAGTAATCTGTCCATGCCACCTACCTTTCATGAACAGCTTTTCAATCTGTGTGATGCTTCCCATTCTAAAATTCAGAAGGAAATTTTAAGCATGTAGGAGGGAGGATTTCATTTGTTTGTGTTGGCATTAAATGCCCTTATGATATAGCTGTAAAACTGCTTGCTCTGCCACTATGGAAGCTGGATCCTGGTTAACTATATCAAGGAAAGAATGTACTCCCCTTTAATTCACTCTCAGTTCTGAGAGGTCAGCAGTATTCCTCCTATGAAATGCCTTCTTAATTGATTTGCTATAGGCTTAAATAAGTTTGGATCTCTCTTTTTTAAATTTGTCTCAAAGAATCCCAAATAATCCCTAGAGCCAGCTAATTGGCACAGTGGATAAAACACTAGATCTTGAGTCAGAAAGACATGCTCAAAACTGGCCTCAGACAATTACTAGCGGTGCGACACTGGGCAAGTCATTTAATCTCTATTTGTCTCAGTTTTCTTAAATATAACATAGGGATAGTAACAGCACCTGTCTTTCAGGGTTGTTGTAAGGATTGAATGAGAAAATATTTGTAAAGTGTTTAGCCAAGTATCTAGCGCACAGTTGATACTCTATAAATACTTATTCCGCTCTCTTCTCTTTTCCAGTAAGGAAGCATATGCCTGCGTAAATAATGATTCTGCTGACTTGTAGTTCCTTGGCAGTGGTTGGTTGGTTGTTATCCTTCATTTTTGAAGAGACCAAAATAACATTACTGTGTCGGGGTCAAGGTACAGTAGATCCAACCACAGACGATCAGACCAATATGAGTTTAGAAAGTTCTACCACAAGTCGGGCACAAATAGGTCATATGAACATTTGGAGTGAAGATGTCTCTAAATTTGTTCTTCTCACATTTCTTTGAAGTTTTTTGCAATTCTGTTTTGCTCATAAAGCACAGTGTCTTTTTTGATGTAGGCATGCATGCCATGCTGGACCCTCCTGTACCAGTGTCTCCCATGTGTCACAATCGATTGCAAAGTTCTTCAGAGAGACCTTGAGAGTGTCCTTGTATCACTTCTTCTGACCTTCATGTGAGTGCTTGATTTATGTGAGCTTGCCATAGTTTTTTAGACAAAGGTGTGTTTGGTATTTGAACAAAATGGCCAGCTCATTGGAGTTGCACTTTCTGCAGTAGAATTTGAATACTTGACACTTTAGCTTGAGAAAGGATTTCAGTGTCCAGTATCTGTGTGGTAGAAGCAATAGCTAAAGACATGTAGATGACATCCCATCCCGGAGTACAAATGTGGCCTCAGACACTTACTCGCTGTGTGATCTTGGGCAAACCACTTAACCCTGTTTGCCTCAGTTTCCTCATCTGCAAAATGAGCTGGAGAGGGAAGTGACAAGCCACTCCAGTGTCTCTGCCAAAAAAAATCCCTACATGGGATCACAGAGAGTTGGATATGACTAAAATGACTCTAATATCTGCTACCAATCTGGTGAGCATGAATGATCTTTGCCAATTAGCAGAATTTTTCCTTACAAAACAAGGAAATCATCCACTTGATCTAGGCTTGATGGTTTTCCTATTGGGAGAAATAAAGGGAATTCACATTTATATAAGTGCCTACTTTGTGTCAGACACTATGCCAAGTGCTTTCACAAATATTATCTCATTTCCTGGAGGAGTAAACAAAGCATTTTTGACCATGCACATCGTCATGGCAAATGCAGGTACCACTATCATAATAATGTTGTATCTCTGCTGAATATCCTTCCCATGCTACTGTTGAATCAACTTTCTTGTGTTAAAGGTTATACAGTCTGTGAGTATCTCATTTCCTTCCAATTCCTAGTCTGAACCATTGGATCAACCTGAGTCAGCCTTGGCATAAAACAATGGGCAAATGCAAAGAATCCCTTGTCATTCCCAGGTTCCTGTCCAAATCCAAAAATTTTGAATTTGAACCAGAACTGGTAGAAAGGTATGAAATGTTGTTACAATTCCATTTTTGCTACTCTCTTAATCCTTTTTACTATACAGCCTTTCCTCATGCACACATGTGCAGTCCCCTTGCCAAAGTAAACAGCCTAACAGGGGATCACTGTGCCTAGTTGCCTCCCTGTGAGTAGAGCAGAACAGAGCAGAGACCTGCATGAAAGCTGAGTTGCATTCAGACAGTTTGGCTTGCAGTAGAACAGCCATATCCTTCGCATATGATCACTTCCAAAATTAAAAATTTCCACCAAAACACACATAGATGTATTTCTATCCAATTAAAACTAGAAGTATGTAACAGGACTGAGAGAGGGTTTGTTGGTGGAACTGACTGATTCATCCATGGGCTGGGATAGCTAAAGTATTTTTTAATTTTAAAATAATTACATTTCCTCTCTGCATTATTCATTCAAATCTAGGGAAGTTGAGGAAGATTCATATTCATATGCACATATATACTCATTTGTATTTTATATTATCTGTGTATATTTTTGGCTTCCTACAAGACTATATGCTCCTTATGGGACTTGGTCTTATTTATCTTTTTATATGCCAGTACAGATGTTATTCTCTAGGAGTAAGTAGGCCCTTCAGGAAATTGTCTTAACTCTGTCAGGCCACCAAGATAGCAATTCTCAAAGAAACCATGCACTACCTACCCCACCCACTTCAACTTATTATTGAAAAAAAATCCCAAACCCCAAAACCAAAACCTCACTGCAAAAGATCCAGCCAGAATTAATGGGAAACCTGGTGTTGCTTTTGATGAGATGCCACTGAGGGATATCATAAGTATATTATTAATTCATGCCAGAAACCTATGCGCAGACATTTACACATTAAAAACATTAGTGCTGTCCTACAAGGAACCAGCTCATGGACCACCTGGAGAATGCTCACAGACTGTGGTTTGTGGACCACACTTTGAGAACTATTGCACCAAGATTTTCCTTTAAAATATTTTCCTTGTTTAATGAAAGGGACTTAGAGTAATGGTGGTTTCAAGTATTTTCTGTGCCCCCCCCTTCCTTCTGCTGTTTTGCCTATAGAGATTCCCAAATGGAAGCAAATGGAGCCTTTACTAGTAGTAATACTCAGAAAAAATCCTTCTATGTACCCATCCCTCATATTCCTATATTTTTAAGAAGGGAGAAATCTGACTGCAAGCAAGCTAGAGGATCTCACAGAAGGGCGACCTGCAGCTGATGTGTATGTGTTGGAGACAGAAGGGGTGCCAGTCAGTCAGCTAGATAGGTCCAGATGCTGCTTATTTGTGTACAAGGCTTAGTTAGATCTTTGGTGGCATTTGGGGATAGAATGGTTATGTGCAAAGAACATGAATTGGGAAGCAGATAATTCAATCAAGGCCACACTCATTTCCTCTCTCTGGACCTCAGTTGAGGGGATTGGATTAGACTCGGGGTTCATGACCTTGTTTTTATGTCATAGACTCCTTGGAAGTCTGGCAAAGTCTACAGACCCCCCCTTCTCAGAATAATGTTCTTTTATGCATAAATTAAAATAAAATACATAGATTTACAAAGGAAATCAGTTGTCAAAATACTTTTTATAGAAACAAACAAGTTCACAGACTTCAGGTTAAGAATGCCAGGATTAGTTGACTTCTGAGGTCCTGCCCAGTTCTAGCAATCTACAAATCATTCATCCAGCAAATATTCATTAAAGGCCTACTGTGTGCAGTATCTTATGGCAACTCCAGCAAGATCAGAGCTGTCACTAGCAAATTTTGAGCCCAGGATGACACTAACGCACCCTAAATGTGTTTGGAAAGAGGGATGTTAGAGACTGTGGGACAGCAGGAGGATGCTATGGGGGTGGGGTGGGTTGCTCGTGGTAGTGGGGAGCAGGGTAGGATGATGTCAAGGAAGAGTTGCTGTTGCCATTGAGTGGAAGTGACCATCTGGTAGCTTCCTATGTTAACTAATTACTCTTGCTAAGTAGGTGCTAAGCTTACTTGTTTCTGCTACTTAAAGACTTGAAAGTACTTTCACTCTCTCCTCTCATATTTATACAGCCTGGAATAAAGCCCTGATCATCCTGCTCTAGTTAATGGTTCTGGCTCTGAGTATGGAGAAATGCCATATAGACTTTGTAGGTAAACAGAATATAGATCCACCATTTAGTTGTGGTTCTTCCTAATTGTTCTCCCAGGCCATTTGTAAAAGTAATTGTTTAAGCTCTTTTATTTTTCTCTCAATGTAGCTCATCATCTTATATGAACTCGTGTCATCCTCAATTCCACTCTCCCCCAATCAGCCCCCACCCAGGCCAGGTTCATTGGGAACTGTGATTTATTTTATATCCTTGTATCTGTCTTTTATCTTTTTTGGATTTGAATTAAAAGCTAATTTGAAGTTAGTGAAAGCAACCCTATTGAAATATGAGGTGTGGAATCTTTCTTCCTGTCTGAACTTTTCACAGAGCATTTGTTAGGACAGCAGGAAAGGCAGTGTGACCAAATAGTGAAAGAATACTAGATGAGCCTCAGCATTGCTGCCGCGTGACTGCGTGTCCTTGGATAAGTTTCAACTTCTCAAGGAATAAGATTTCTCTAAAATGAAAAGATGTAAGTAGAGGTAGCTACGTGATGTTGTACTAAATAGAATATTGAACATGGAGTCAGGAAGACCTGAATTCAGAGAGGGCCCCAGACACTTCTTAGGTTTGTATAACTCTGGACAAGTTCTAATTTCAGTTTCCTCAACTATAAACTGAGTGGGGTTAGACCCAGTGACCTCTCAGGACTTTAAATCTACGATCCCATGGCTGGTCTTGGAGTTTACCAGCTCTAAAATTTGCAGATTCTAGAAAAGAACACAAGTCAAAACAACCTTAGGAAAATTAATTTAATGATGATAATGATAAATTAATTCAAATTCTATAACCTCTAGTCTTTTCTAAAAGATGTTGATTTTATCAGTTGCAAAAAATGATGCTGAGAATGCAGTATTATTCATCAGTCGTTCTTGCAGCCACTGCTTCATATTTGATGCCACAGCTGGGCTGTACAGCTAGCCTCAAGATAATTACCCTCTGCTACCAACCGCTCCAACTTCCCCCTTCTCTTCTCTCCCAACTTGGCCACTTCTGGCTTCTCTAGTCTGCGGTTTTTCAAAGCTCCATGTGGTAGGCATTGCCACTTAGGCTGCTGCTTGATCTCGTGGTTGGGACAAAGGCACTAAAAGCTTCAGAATCCCACTGCCCCCAGCACTTTCAAAATTACACATAAATGGATTAAAATTAATTAGGGGGGTGGGGAACGGCAGAAGGGAAAAAATCACCAAGATTTCAGCCTTTTCCTTGGGTGGATGGCTCTGTGGGAGGCCCCTGTGACTAATAAGGCACCACCAGAGTGATGGCTCTCTCAGAGTCACCCAGGCTGGAATTCTCAACAGCCAATTAGATTGCTTCCTTAGTCCCACACGCTTTATAATGATCCATTAATTCATGCTCTGGAATGTCTTTTTAAGTTTTTTTTTTAAAATTTTTGTGTTTTATATTGTTCCTCTCTCTGTGTTATAATTGGATTGAAAGACGACGCAGAGAGCAGCCTGTTCTAGTGGTCTGAGCCCCAAATCAGGGGCCCAGGAACTTCTGAATTTTAATCTCCCTTGTGGCATTACTGCCCTATTAAAGCTTTGGTCAAGAGCTACTCTCTTAGCTCTTATTTCGATTATGTCTAGGGAAAAAGGTACAATCTTCAAGACAAACTCCTTTACAAAGGGTTCAGACTTACTAGCTAAGAAGTTCTTCATCTAAAGATACTATGATTCAGCCGTCTATCTAAAAGATAAAATGAGATACTGGTAGAGTGGGGTGTAGTTGATTTCAAAGTGTTCGGCTAAGAAATTCAGAGCCCACCTGAATGTGTTCATTCTGGTCAGGTCCGGTAAAAACTAAATTGTTCATTTTGTCTCTTTCATTGGCAAAGCAAGAGTGGTGATTTCCTTCCCTGCTCTGCCTGTCAATGTTTACTGAAGAGGAAAAAAAATACCAGGCTAAATCAGGAGGTGTTTATTACTTCCAATTTATATTTAATGAAAAGTGAACGGTGAAAGCAGTCTGACTCCAAACAAAGTGTCTCTGAAATCCAAGATCCAACTGCCACCAAAATAAAAAGCTGGTTTTCAAATTGGACTTGTTGGCATGTCATTTATGACCAGGCCAACCTAAATCCCTTTCATATAGATAAACAAAACAAAGTACAAGTGAAAACCACCAACCCAAATGAGAAGGATTAGAAACCTCCCGATATTTGGATGTACATAAAAAGCAAGAAAATGAAAAGCAAAGCATTTGGTGGGTGGGGACCTTTGAAAGCTATAGCCACAATAAGATGCTGAGGTAAGGTGATTAAAACCAAGGAGAGTAAAATATTCACACATGCTTCATATATAAATTGTGGGGGGAGAGGGGAAAGAAATTGAAAGACAGGAGGAAGTTAGTCATTTAGAGAGTTTAGCTCAGTCAACCAAGGAGTCTTAAGTATCCTCACTTGGCTTCTTTCTTTTAGATTTTTTCCTTGGCAAAAATTGGGTATGGAGTGATTTGGAAGGGTTGGAGATGGGAGAGATTGTCCATAAAGTTAATGTCATTCTTTCTGGCTAGATCTTTTCTGCTCCCATAAGGTTCACCTATAAGATTGGGGCAGGAAGAAAAGAAGCTGGCATTCCATTGGCAGATGCTCACCATTGATCAAATAGGAAAATCTTATCTGCAGGCTGGGCTAGCGAGTAGGATGTTGGAAGAGGAGCATTTAAGAATCTTAGAATGTTGATAAGGAGATCTTCTAGTCTCACGCTTTCCTACAGATGAGGAAAGCGAAGCCCAGAGAGTTAATGAGTTCATAAGATAAAGAATTTAGCACTCAAAGGGAATTTAGAGGTCATTTAATCCAACCCACTCACTTTATAGATAAGGATAGAGATCCGTAGTGGTTGAACAAGCTCATAGGATTTAGATTTGGAGGAAACCTATTGTAGAAGCAGTATTTCCCAGGTAGGCTAGGTTAATTTTTTCATAAAATGTATCACAACTATCCTTAATACTCAATTCACTCAGAAGACTAAGGCTTAGTTGGATTGTTTACACAGCCTTCTGGTGGCCAAAGTATAAAAGCTAGCTCATGGGGAGGCAAATTTAACCAGCATGTTAGCAAGATCAACACAGTAGCGAAGAAGCCATACTGAATCCAATTAAAGCTGTATCTTTGTTGAACATCCTTTTTGGTTGTTTTTTTTTTTTAACTTGTTGGTTGGTCTACAAGTGTCTCATTTTGTTCCAGTTTCAAAGTTGAAGCACAAGACCAGGGGTGGGGAACTTTCGGCCTCATGTGACCCTCTAGGTTCACAAGTTTGGATTCAGTTCATGGGCTGCACTTGACCTAGAGGGCCACACGTGGTCTTGAGGATGCTGGTTCCCCACCATTGTACCAGACCAATCTGACCCCCTTCAGCAGTAACATAGAAGTCAACAAATCCAAGCAAGTCCTAGGGAGATTAAGTGGTTTGCACACTGTAGCAAGCCTTGGAGGCTGAATTCAAACTCAGGTCCTCTGACTTCAAATCCAGTGCTCATCAAATGCAGCTATTTGAGTAGCTCCTCCTGTAGGTCTTCACGAACTGTTGTAACTCTGAATGACTCCATGCAGGCAGTACCTAACATTGCTGTAAATTTTCTCGCAAATCCACATGGTTCCCAGTGGGTGGTGCCAGGCATTGCTACCCAGGCAAGTAGCAAACTGTGTGAGGTAGTGAGTTAGAAGGCTAGATTAGCAGTTAGGAAGACTTGGGCTCAAATCTTGCTAATGACACCCTAATTGGCTCTGAAATTATAGGTCCCATCCACAAGGACAAATCACACACACATGTGCATGCATATACACACATATGTACACTTATATGTGTATACATACATGCATATATGTATATATACATATGTATACAAACATGGATGTGCATATATATACATACACATAAAAGCACACATACACACAAATATGCACACATATACAAATATACATACTATAAACACAAGCTTACACATACACATAGACACAAATATACCACCTATATACATACATGTGTGTGCATATATGTATACGTAGAAAGCCTGATACTAACTAGGTGCCTGAGTAGGTACATTAAATATGGTCCTTTTCCTCCTAGAGCTTACTATGTTCTAATAAAGGGATCCTTAAGGTATAGCTGACTATAATACACAATGACAAAGAGACGTAAATCCAAGTTCTACATGAGATCTGGGATGCAGTAGTATTGTGATCACTACTTAGCCCCTTATCTTACCTTACCCTCTTTGGATCTTAGTTTCCTGACCTGTAAAATGAAGATAATAATGCCTGTAGGTCTGACCTTTTAAGGTTGTTGTGAAGCTAAAATGAGATAATTTACTTCACAAATTTAAAGCACTTTATAATGATTATTGTCATTGTTGTGACTTTATGCAAGAATATGTTTTTAAAATAGCATTTTATTTTAGTAAATGCCAACCTCTCATTTTATTATCCTAGAAATTAACCCTTCCTCCACTTAGATAACTTGTCCAAGTTCACACAACTAGTTTACAATAGGTGTAGCTCCTATGAACTGATGTAGAGAAGTGAACAGAACCAGGACAATGTATATGATAATGGCAACATTGTAAAAACAAATAACTTTGGAATAATAAAGAATGTTGATCAACACAATGATCAATTAACACAAGGAAATTAATTTTGATTGTGTATATTTGTTATAAGGGTTTTGCTTTTCTTCTTTCTTTTTCAATTAGGTTTAGAGGTGGCAGGGAGAGGAAGAAACATGCTTGTTAACTGGAAAAAAAAATAATTTAATTAAAACATTAATGAATCCAGGAAGAGAACTCAGGTTTATTGGCTTCTAGTCTAGTGCTCTGATGACCCTCTATGTAGTCTAAAGTAATATTAAGTAGATTTTACAACTGGGCCAGCTATCTGATTGCCTGGAGAAGTCTCTAAGTGTGCCAAGTTTGTCTCCGTACTTAGAAACTACTTGACCTTGTGTGTGTACTGAACTCTGGACAGCTACTTACCCAATGTGCCTCAGTTTTCACTATTGTTAAGTAGGAACATAATGTGTTTTCTTTTCATATTGATGCGTACAGCAGAAGTACTCAAGGGGCTTTCTGAGATTTAATGCAATTTCCAAAGGTCCCTAATTTATGATTGCAGGTGATTTGAGTATTAGAAGAGCCTAGCTCACTGAGTTAAAGAACCGACATATTGCCAACTCTAGGAACCAGGAAATAGAAATGGGAAAGTAATAGCCATAGGCACAGGCTTGAGTTTTAATAGATTTATTTCAATTTAATTCAGTAAGCGTGTATTAAATACTTATTACATACAGAGAAAGGTTCAGTGTGCCATAGAGAGCCAACCTTTGAGTTAGGAACAACTGGGTTCATTTGCAACCTCTGATACACACTGGCTATGGGACCTTGGGCATGTCATTTAACTAATATGTCACTTAGCCTGGGTAGAGTCTGAAGATTCTAAGTTGTGGAAGACAGTTTCTATTTAGTACAAATAATGAATTCCCTAAAATTAGCATGTATATTTGGATTCACATTATTTGAAATTATAATTATGTAAAATATGGTGATTGGTTCTGACCCAGTGGAAATATGCCACGTCAATTCAAATAATGAAACCACTTTTGGGGATTCATGATTCATATCAATTGGGACTGAGTTGTAATGATAAAACCGCATTGGGAAAAGAAGTTTCCTCGCTGAGAATTCCCTATAACAATGAAATAACAGGCTGCATTCATGACAGGAAAAAAATACACATACACATATAAATACCTCTATATGTGTGCATACATACACATACATGCACATGCATACACAATAAATATTCATGTGTATATGTACACATACATATATGTCCATATACATATGTATGTATATACATATATGTTTTGAATATACATATACACTTACACAAATATGCACATAAACACACATATATGTATGTGTGTGTGTATATATATATATATATATATATATATAACCTATAGTCCCTGGTGTTACCTGGGTATTGAAGCAGGTATAATGTTTACATTAAACACTTCTTTCCCTCCTAGAACTCATATTCTAACTAAAGCACAGGTAACTCTAATATACAACAACAGAGAGATGTCTAGGATTCAATAGCTGAATAATTTCATAAGTAACTGCTCTGAATTAGGGAAATATAGGATGTATTCCCAGGAGAAAGTACTCAATGACTGAAAGGCAGTGTGATATAGTGGCTGAAGGGCTGGCATTAGAGCGAAGACTTGGGTTTAAGTCTTGGTTCTGACACATACTAGGGGTGTGACCATGTGGAAGTCTCTCTATCTCTCAATGCCCCCAGATGATTTGCCAATCTACATCAATGGAGAGAGTTCCCTAGATCAATGAAACCAAAGGTCTAAGCAAACAAAACAGAACTCCCTCCCCAAATAAAAAAAAAAATCATGGAAGATTCCAAAGAGGATGCAATAGAGAGTAGTAGCTGTTTTTAATTGCCATGTGAGGACTCCTTTCAGGGTGTCTGCAAGGACAAAATTGTTTTTTTAAAATAATATTAAGGCATTTAAAATCTCAATATGGTAAATATCAACGTTGTTATTATTGTGTAATTTTCAGTAATGTCTGACTCTCTGTGACCCCATTTGAGGTTTTCTTGGCAAAGATACGTGTTTTGCCATTTCCTTCTCCAGCATTAATAGATATAACCCACAAAATAAAACCTCTTTGACAAGAGAGCTCAATCATTTTTAAAAGTGTAAAGGTTTCCTGAGATCAAAAAGTTTGAGAATCACTGCTGTAGAGGAATGAAAGATATAGGAGGCTATTTGTTCCTCTGTCATATTTTCTAAGGGTTATAGGAGGATAGGAGAGTAGGGAAGAGGGAACTGTCCATGTGACATATGTGGGTCATATGAAGGGAAAAAATGTTTCGGAAAACCATCCTGCATGGTAACTTTGCTTGTGATACACAGTGTATATCTTGTCTTCACAAACAGTAGGTGCTTAATAAATGTTTGCTGAACTGAAATCAGATTCCCTGGGAAATATCGGTATTCCTTAAGATGCAGTAATAATGACAATATTATTGAGTGCTATTATGCAGCTGGTAGCCATTGGATAGAGTGCTAGACCTGGGGTCAGGAAAACTCAAGGTCAAATTTTATTCAGACACTTTTTAACTCTGTGACCCTGGGTAAGTCACTTTACCTCTACCTGTCTTGGTTTCCTTATTAGTAACATAGGAATACCTACCTTACAGATTTGTGAGAATCAGTTGAGGTAATATTCGTAAAGCACTTAGCAAACATTAAAGCATTATATAGATTTTGCTGTTCTTATTTTCAAAGCACTACATTACTTGATCCTTACAAGCATCTTCTGAGATGCAAAGGACAAGTATATTAGCCCAGTTTTTTAAATGAGGAAATTGAAAAACAGATACTTTAAGGGATCTACCCTCAATCACACATCAGGGAAGTAGTATAGCCAAAAGGAGAGCTTAATCCTTCTTTGTTTCCTGCTAACTGGAAATAATGTAATATATTAGCAAAGAGAATGAGATAGCTCCTTCTTTAAAGTTTAGGATATTGGGTATCCTTTTAGTAACACTTTTGGTAGTTATGGTTTGGTCCTACTTGAAATAGGGACATAGAGGAGATGATCTCAAGACTCCTGCCAATGCTATGATTCTTTGATACTGTGGATTATGATTACTAGATATTAATTGTGAATTTTAGATTAAGTGTGTGCATGATGTCTTCTTTCTTTACTCAGTATCTGACATAAGAAAGGAAACATTTACAATTTACAACTTGGCTTTTACGGGTCTAAGAAATGGAGAGTTGGAAATCTTTTCAGTCAAGGAAGCTCTTTTGTTACATTGCTATGAAATTGAAAAGGCAGAGCAAACATTTCAAACATTTTCATCCTGAAAAAGTCAGTTTCAGCAAACTGACTTTTAGACTTCTGAACAGTGATCTATAATAATGTCATCCAGGGTTCTTCTCACAGGATGGATGACATTGAACAGCGTCTTTTTGTTCTTACTTGCTGCTGATGGAACGTCATAAATTTTTCTCAACTTTAAAAAAAATACATATTTTACTGGTGTATTATTTACTGGCATGGTCTAGTGGAAAAAACACTGACTTTGAAATTGGAGGGCCTGAGTTCAAATTGTACCTTTGTGACCCTGGGCAAGTACACTAAACTCACTAAATCTCAATTTCCTCATCTGCTAACAAGAGATTTGGATTAGATTGGATTACCAACTCTATAATCATAGATAAATTCTATTTTTTTTTTAAATTTACTTTTTAAAAACTCACTTTATTAAATTTTTTATATCAGTAGAATTTATCCCAGTATCTCCAATCCTCTGGGCTCCCACAGAATGATCCTATATAACAAACAATGTATTTTTTTTGAAGAAAATATGGAATAATGGTCAAAACTAATCGAAACTGAAAAAAATGCAAAGCGTAGTTACACCATCTTTGCAAAATAATAGAGCAGAGATGTTTTCTCATATTTCTTCTTGAGGCCATGCTTATTTTTTGTAATTATGTGACGTTCACTTTTGATTATTTCATGGTTGTTTTTTCTATTTACATCGTTCCAGTTATGTCTTGCTTTCTGGGCTGAGCTTAATTCACTGCATCAGGTTATGTAAATCACTCCGCATCAGATTATATGAATCACAGTGTGGAAATGCTTCTCTGTCTTCATTATATTCTTAATTTCTTAAAGGATGGAAATATTCCATTACATTTATGTATCACAATTTGTTTTGCTACTCACTGATTGAGGGGCATCTACATTGTTTCCAATTCCTTGTTATCACAAAAAATGCTGCTACAGATATTTTTATAAATATGGGAATTTTCTTCTTGTAAAGGACCTCCTTGGTCTAAGTCATAAGTCTAGCTGTGAAATCTTTAAGTCAAAGGGTATCAACATTTTTGTCACCTCATTAGCATAGCTATAAACTGATTTCCAAAATGGTTATATTGTATACAGTTTCACCAACAATGTACTAGTGTGCTCTTTTCCATTTTGACTATTCCTATCTTTTGTTATCTTTGCCTGTTTGCTGGATATGAGGTAAAACTTATATGTGAGGGATATTTTGTTGCATTTCTTAATATTAGAGAATTGTAGAATTCTTTCATATTGTAATAACTATATATATATATATATTAGTTTGTGATTCTTTATATCCTCTGATCACTTCTCTATTAGGGAATGACTTTTGATCTTATGTGTGTATGCATGCATACATATATATGTATATACACATATCCATTTCTATTTTAAAACCATATTTTATCTTTTAATCAACAAAAGTCTTCTTTCTCACTCTTGCAACTCAAATCATATCCAACACTGAGAACAAAATAAAAACAAAACCCCTATTATAAACATGTATAGTCAAACAAATATGTATGTGTGTCTATGGAATTATTCCTGAAGTTTCACATTATTCTTGTTCAGGGACTATTCCAATCTTCTTCATATCATTCTAATTTTAGTACACAAACTGTTAAAATGACTCTCCCTCTCTCTTTCTCTCCCCATCTCTCTCTCTCCCCATGCATGCAAGCACACAGACACACACACAGACACACACACAAAACACACAATACACAACTGTTAGTAGTTGCTATTTACTTTTGATATAAAAGCCCTCTCTGAGAAATTTGATTCAAAGATTTTTTTCCCATTTAACTACTCTTCTTATCCTAGATGGATTAATTTAATCTCTATAGTATCTTTTCAGCATCATCTAATCAAGATTATCTATTTTATCTTTGTAATTGTCTCTATCCCTTTTTTGATTAAGATACTTTCACACATAATCATGAAAGGTATATGACCTGCTTCTTTTCTAATTTTATTATGGCATGATCTTTAATATTAATATTACATACCCATTTTGTATTTATTGTAAAGTATGGCTTAATATGTTGTCTAAGCCTAATTGCTACCAAATTGCTTTCCATTTTCCCTAGCAGTTTTTAACAAATAGTAATTCTTTTCTAAGTAATTTATGTTTTCAGTTTTATTGAGCAATGAGTTATTAAGTTCCATTGTTTCTGATTCCCTTTGTTTAGTCTGTTTCATTAGGCTACTTATTTTTTTTTGCCAATATCAAATGGTTTTGGTGACTATTACTTTACTGAATGCATGGAAGTGTCATTGCTTTTTGCTTTTTTTAATTGCTATAACTTCCCATAAGGGATATCATTTAGTTTATATGTCTATGGTCTGATGGTTTTCCCTACTTTCTTCAATGTAAGTCTGAATTTTTCAATAAGAAGCTCATAATCTGAGCCACAGTTAGCTTCATTCATATTTTAACTGACTATGGAGAGCTTCCCTACCTTTGGATGCAAAGTATATAATCAATTTGATTTCTGTATTGACCATCTGGTGATGTCCATGTGTAGAATTACCTTTTGGACTGTTGAAAAAAAATGTTTACTATGACCAACGAATTGTCTTAACAAAGCTCTGTTAGTCTGTGCCCTGCTTCATTTTGTATTCCAAGGCCAAACTTGTCTTTTAATCCAATTACCTTTTCAATTCCTGCTTTAACATTCCAATCCCCTATGATGAAATATGACATCTTTTTGGGGGGTGTTATTTCTAGAAGATGTTACAGATCTTCACAGAACTGACTAACTTTGGCCTCTTTGGTATCAATGATTAGAGCACAGACTTATGTTACTGTGTTATTGAATGATTTGTCTTGGATTCAAACAGATATCATTCTATCATTTTTGAGATTATACCCCAGCACTGTTTTTCTCATCTTTTTATTGACTCTGAGAGCTACTCCATTTCTTCTAAGGAATTCTTGCTCACAGTAGTATATATAGTGATGACCCAAGTTAAATTCACTCATTCCTGTCCATTTACATTCTCTGACTTCCAAGATGTGGATTTTATTCTTTCCTTTTCTAGTTTGATCATATTCAACTTATGTTGGTTCATAAATCTTACATTACAGATTCCTCTGCAATATTAACCTTTATAGCACTGGATTTTCCTTACCTTATCAAATACATTTACAGCTGAGCTTTCTTTCTGCTTTAGCCTAAACACTGCATTAGTATTGGAACTACTTGTAAGCTGTCGTCCACTCTTCCTCAGTAACATGTTGGACACCTTTGGACCTGAAGAGTTCATCTTCTGTCTCTTTCACCATTTTGGTGCCATATATAGGGTTTCCTTAGCAGAGATTAGTGGAGGTATGGCTTTTTCAGTAGCAATGTATGGCTGTGAGAACTGGACTATAAGGAAAGTTGAGTGTCACAGAACTGATGTTTTTCAATCCTGGTGCTGGAGAAGACTTTTGAGAGTCCTTTGAAAAGCAAGGAGATTAAATAAGTCAATATTTAAAAGAAATTAATTCAGGTTATTCACTGGATAGTCAAATACTAAAGCTGAAGTTTAAATACTTTGGCCATGTAATGAGAAAATGGGGCTCGTACTGTTGATTTTATTTATTTTCAGCTTTTAGTTTTTACTGTCAGATCATAAAAGCTTTTCCAAGTTTCTCTGAATTATTCATATTTGTCAATTCTTATAGCATAACCTATTCCTTTGACTTTATATAACACATTACATTCAGTCATTCTCCAATTGATAGACACTCAATTCCCTTCTAGATTTTTTTACTACCACAAAAAATAATGTTATAAATATCTCTCCAATACAGTGGTTCTTCCTTTTGTTTTCAACCTCATTGGAGGATGTTCTTAGTAATGGTATTGCAGAGTCCAAGGGTACATGGAGTTTAGTTACTTTTCTAACATTATTCCAAATAATTTTTCAGAAGAATTGGACCAATTCTCAACTCATACATAGGTATGCTTATATTTCTACAATTCCTCTAACATTTACATTTCTGTCATCCTTGTGTACCTTTTGGACATGAAAGGTGGAGGTGAAACATTGGTTATTTTCATTTTCAATTATTTTATCATAAATGAATCAGAATTCTTTTATATGGTCACTGATGGTTTATATTTCTTTTAAAAACTTCCTCTTCAGAGTCTTTGACAGCTAATCTATTGGAGTCAAGGTAGTAATCTTTAAGAGTTTAAGAAGAGTAGGGGAGTATTATCTAGCCTTTTTTTTTCTAGAATACTTTTAGGTTTACTGAGAGAATTGTTGGAAAGGAACAAATCATTATTAATTATTAGAACAAGATTAATGAATTAATTTCTTTGGAGTGCACATTAATAAATTTTCTTTGGGAAAAGTTAGAAAAAGGTTTTTAAAGACTGGAAAAGGGCCTTAATTTTTTTTGTCAAATTAAAAAAAAACATGAATGCATGCATTCTTTCTCTGTAATTCCTTCAAACACTCTGTTAAAGAAAGAAGAATATATGTGAATACAGAATGATTTGACTCCCTCAAACTAAATACAGCTTGAATTGTCTGCTGCCAAATCTCTTACAACCCACTGAAATTTCAAGAGTTTCAGGGGATAAAATTAGATATTTCACTTTAAAAAAAGCAACATGACATCTTTTTCATGCTGTGATGCAATAAAAATTACATTCAATAAAGGGTTGTGGAAACATAGATGCAAAATTAATTGGAAACTAAACAATCTAATCCTAAAAGTGAGTGGATGTCATAGAAAGAATGAATGATTTCATTAAAGAGAATGACAACAATAAGGAAACACACTAAAATTTATTGGATGTAACCAAAGCAATAATGAGGGAAAAATTTACATTTCTAAATTTACATCTCTTTCAATAAAATAGAGAAAGAGCAGATCAATGAATTGGACAAGCAAGTAAAAAAATTAGGAAAAGAACAAATTTAAAACAGCCAGTTAAATATCAAATTAGAAATCCTGAAAATCAAAGGAGAGATTGATAAAATTGAAAGAAAACCATTGAAGTAATAAATAAAAAACAAAAAGCTGGTCTTAACAACAAAACAGATAAACCATTGATTGATTAATTTAATTAAAAAAGAGGAAAACCAAATTTCCAGTATCAAAAATGAAAGTGTTGAGTCCACCACTACTGAAGAGGAAATTAAAACACTTAGTAGGAGTTATTTTGCCCAATTATATGCCAATAAATCTGACAACCTAGATGAAATGGATGAATATTTAGAAGATGCATATTGCTCAGAGGAGAAAATAGAATACTTGAATAATGCTATCTCAGAAAAAAGAAATTGAACAAGCCATCAGTTTTAAGGAAAAAAAAAACACAGGAAAGGGTGGATTCACAAGTAAATTCTACCAAACACTTAAATTTTTAACAATTAATTCTAATACTGTATAAACTATTTGGAAAAATAGGCAAAGAAGGAGTCCTACCAAATTCCTTTTAGAATATAAATATACCTAAAGCAGGGAGAGCAAAAAAGAGAAAAAATCATAGACCTTAATGAATATGACTCCAGAAATTTAAATAAAATACTAGCAAGAAGATTACAACAGGGTATCACAAAGGTCATACATTATGCCTAGGTGGAATTTATACCAAGAATGCAGGGCTGGTTCAATGTTAGGAAAACTATCAGCATAATTATCTATCAATAACAAAAACAGCCATAATCATATGATTATTTCAATGGATGGGGGGAAAGTTTTTGACAAAATATGAAAATTATTCATAATAAAAACACTGGAAAGCATAGAAATAATTGGAGTTTTTCTTTAAATAATTAGTATTTTTTGAAAACCTTCAGTAAGCTTTACCAGTAAAGGGGACAAGCTAGAATGCTTCCCAAAAAGACCAGAGGTGAAACAAGGATGTCCGTTATCACCACTAGTTTTCAAAACTTAGAGCTTGGTCAGATATCAAAGATGCCAAGACCATCCACTTCATTCTGGCCCATCACTAGTCATCTTGAATTTTTTCTTGCCATTGGACTTCAGTGACTCTGGAAGAGAGAGTGAGACTGATAACTATGCAATTTTTGCCTCACTAAAAACAAATTCACACAGGAATCAAGACATCATTTTGTGATGTCATTGGTCCTCTTTGAAAATGAAGGATATATAGCAAGCAAAAACAACAAACTACCAAAAAATTATTTTATAGTGCTAGAAAAAGTGATGACAAAATTCGTCTAGGAAAATGATGTCAAGAATATCAAGAGAATCAATTTTTTTAAAAATGTGAAGGAAGATCACTTAGCAGTACCATATCTCAAAATGTATTAGAAAGAGGTAATCATCAAAACAATCTGGCACTGGCTAAGAAACAGAGTGGTGGACCAGTGGAATAGATTAGGTACATAATACGTAGTAGCAGATGACCATAGCAATCTAGTGTTCAATAAACTTAAAGATCCAAGCTTTGGGACAAGAACTCAGGATTTGACAAAAACTGATGGATAAACTGGAAAGCAGTGTGGCAGAAACTATGTTTACACCAAGATCTCATACTGTATACCAATATAAAATTAAAGTATGTACATAATTTATATATAAAGGATGATATCTTGAGCCAACTAGGGGAGCATATCTTCATTGCCATATCTATGGATAAGGAAGAATTTATGACAAAACAAGACTTAGCTAGCATTACAGAAAGTAAAGTGAATAATTTTATTACATTAAATTAAAAAGTTTTTACACAAAGAAGTACAATGCAACCAAAATTAGAAGGAAAGCAGAGAACTGGAAAAAATGTATGGCAAATTTCTCTGATCTCACTTCTCAAATATAGAGATAACTGAGTCAACTCTATATGAATATGAGTGATATCCTGATTGATACATGGTCAGAGGACATTAAAAAGACAGTTTTCAGAAGAAATCAAAGCTGTCTATAGTAATATGAAAAAAATGCTCTAAATCATGATTGATTAGAGAAATTCAAATTAAAACAACTCTGAGGTACCACCTCACATATATCAGATTGGTTAGTATGAAGGAATAGAAAAATGACAAATGTTGAAGGGGATGTAGAAAAATAGGGAGACTAATGTACTGTTGGTGGAGTCGTGAACTGATCCAACCATTCTGGAGAATAATTTGGAACTATACCCACAGGGCAACCAAACTGTGCATTCCCATTGACTCAGCAATACTGCTGTATCCCAAAGGGGCCAAATAAAAAGGAAAAGGGCCTATCTGTACAAAAAATATTTATATCTGTTCTTTTAGTAGTGGCAAAGAATTAGAAATTGAGGCAATAGCCATCAATTGGACAGTGGTTGAACAAATTGTGGTATATGATTGTGATGGAAATCTATTGTGCTACAAGAAATGAGGAGCAGAATAATTTCAGAAAAATCTAGAAAAACTTACATGAACTGATGCAAAGTGAAATGAGCAGAACCAGTAGAACACTGTACACAGTAATATTGTGTTACGATCAACTAATAATGACAACTATACTGAGCAATACAATGGTACAAAAAATTCTGAAGGACTTATGATGAACAATACTAACCACCTCTAGAGAGAGAACTGATGGCGTCTAGATGAAGACTGAACCATACTTTTATATAACTATATTTTTCTTGTTTTTTTTTGTCTACTTTTTTTGCAACATGGCTAGTATGGAAATGTTTTGCATGATGGCACATGTGTGAAGTATGTCAAATTCCTTGCCTACTCAAGGAGGAAGGAGAGTTAGAGAGAGGGAGAGAATGTGGAACTTAAAAAATTTAAAAACAAATATTAAAAAATAATTTTACTTACAATTGAAATATACATATTTTAATTTAATAAATTTTAAATCAACAATATGCCACCCATATTTCAAAAATCTTAATATATTCACTGCTTTGGAATCTTCCTCCTCTAACACCAATAATAGGTCTTCTGTATCTTAACAGATGATTTTTGAAAGTTCCTGAGGCTGAAATATTCATCACTCTGTAGGCAACCTTGAAATGAGACTGATTTAACAAAACTGATCCTCATTCAAGAGGCATGCAGTATGTTATTGGATCAAACTCTAAGCCTTTCCAGTTTGGTAGGATTGTACAGAGCATGTACTCTACTGGCATCACTTTTGAGAACCTTACAATTACAGAGTATGTTCATGTGTCTGTAATCGAATTCTTAAAGAAATATTGTTTCCCATGAGAACCACCTGCTACAATTATACTATGTTCAATTACAGAATTGCAAGGACTGACTTGGAAATTGCAGACATGGTTGCAATATGCCTCCATTTCCACAGATCATTTGCCAAGAAAGTACTGCCAGTCCATGTGACTAGACTTTCAATCAAAATAGTGACTGCCTATTTTGGACATATGTTTTTCTACATCATAAGATAAAATATAATATAACTAAAACTTGAATGCTTTCATTCAGTAGCATGTTCAGATAAAATCAATAAATCTTTTGGTACTTTACGACCATCTTTGAGGCCTATTGTTCTTTTACCCTCCCAAATGGATCTCCAGTTTTTGCCCTGAGGCTATACTGATTGATGAGAACTCACCTTATCTCACCAACCCCAACTGTATTTGTTTCACTTTCATCTTCCCTTATCTCCCCTGCTCCTTTCCATTTCTAGCCCTTGCTATGGGAATAAGCATCAGATCAATATTAGTAATTGGATCTAGAAAGACTGTATTAGTCAATCGAACCTACAACCCCACTCATCTCTAACTTCACCCTTTTTGGGTTCAACACTCACCATGATATAGAATGTTAGCTCCTTATGGTCACAGATTGTTTTTGTATTTGTATCTCCAGTAATTAATACAGTGCCTGCCACACAAGGACACAGTAATTACTTTAAAAAATGCTTTTCATTCCTTCATTAACAATGCCCTATTGTGTGCAGAGCTTTGTAGAATCGTTGGGGAAAAAACAAAGTTTAGAGAAAAACTGCTGATAAGCTTATTATACATTATATGATGAGAGCATGGAGAGATGCAAAGTAAGATCCTACATGAGGTCCAAAGGTGAAGGCTACCACTCAGGTATCCCTAAATGCTTTGACTTTCCTGAATTCTATGGGAAAACTTACTCTGCTGTAACATTTAAAAATGCCTACTATGGAAAAATAGGTCCTGTGCCTACAGGGGGCTTGAGAGGAAATAATTAGTAGATGACAACAACAGGGAATCAGTAGATTTCCCATAGAAACACATGGAAAAGACATTAGTGTGACCAGTTGGCACAAGAAGGTAGTTCATGGACATTGTTTGCGAATCCCAATTTCCTATATGGAGGAGGTGAGATTTTGAATTCTCTAGGCAGCCCAATCCGTAGTTTGAGAGTTTGGGCATTAGACCTTGTAGAGAAAGCATGGGGTTTTTGATGCAACAGGAAAGAAGAAATTCAAGATGGTTTCTGAATAGAGTCCTACTTGGAGAGCAAAAGTAGTGAGAAAAATGCCTAGAGGAAGGGGAATTTCTTAGCAGCCTCAAAGTTTGTTTGCCTTCTGGAGGACATCCAAATCAAAGGGAGATGCTACAAGTCTAGACTGGAGGATGCTGTGGCAACATTAAGGTCATTTTTCTTCTTATTGGAGCACTCAGTTATTTGAATGTTTTATTTGACCCTGTGTTGGTTTATGTACTCTTTTGAGTCTTCTATGTTTTCTGAAGTTTTTGAAAGAAAAAAAATGCTGTCCTACCTACTCTGTCACCTTGAGTGCGTATAATGAGAACTGGGTCCCATTACCCACATTTGGTGAAACCTAGGCGTAAGCCCAATATAAGCTCTATTTGGAAACTGTGCTATAATAACTACTGATGGGGACAATAAACCAATTTTTGGATCAGTCCCAGATTTAATCTATCCCATGTGATGCTAGAGTCCTGGGGTGGTGGTGGGAAGGCTCTAGTCCATGACTTAGAAAACCATTTTTAGTCTGCATTTTCCAGTTTGAAGATCATTCTTCTTGACAGAGACAATCGAGCAGCTCTTCTTTCTCTTTGTTCATTACCATTACTCTATCCATCCTGAACAGAGACCCTTCCTTTCTTTAACGTTCCTCTTTTCCCCACTATTATTCAAAAAAATCAGCCTTATTTTGTTTTTCATAGTTTTCCTTCCCTGTGTCATCTCATTTTGAGTTTTAACACTCCTGATGTTTTTCAAGAATATATCTAGCTTAAAAAAAATTATCTTGCATTCATTACCTTTCTTCATTTCCATTTGTTATCTTTTAAAAATCTAAGCTGGTGAATGAGTTCTTTTTTTTTTTTTTTGCAGCTGCATTAGTCTCCTTTGAAAATTCCTCCTTTTATTTTCTTGGAAACTTTGGGTCTTTGTGCTTCTGAAATGTCATTCTTGAGAGTTTTTCATCCTTTCTCTACTGACTTCCTCTGTATAATTAATATTCCATTAGATCCTACCTATCCTTTTCTCCACCCTCCCCAAATTTAGGGTGTCTGGCTTTCTTCTTCTCTATCACAAATACAATGTGATGTAATTCCCACAGGATTACTTAGTGTGAATCTCACCTGACAGTTATTATCAGCGTGAACACAGGTGCAACTTACATAATCACTCTGAGCTCCAGTTTCCTCATTTGTAAAATCGAGATAAGAATATCTGTAGTACCTTTTATTGGTTTCAAATAAGATAATATATGTAAGTTCTTTGAAAACATAAAGTACTATAACATGTCAATTATTGCTATGGTATTATCCTCACAAATTTCCTAGTATTTCCATTCTAGTAACCAGTTTTTTATTGGTGAAAATCACATCCAGAATAAAAGTTCCTCTAATTAGTTCCTTTACAATTTATAGGGTAAGAATTTAAGAAAAAAATAAGGAAGATCAGTCACAGCTATGGTGCCTTTTCCCATTTGCTTTACCCCTTCCACTTTTTCTTGGCCACAAGCTTTCCCAAAATCCAGCATGACTTGTTTGATTGTTCACATGGCTTTGATGAAATGGGGAATTATAATTATAATTATCATCATCACCTTCGTTATCATCATCATTGTCGTCATCATCATCATTACTATCACTTCTATTGCCCATTAAGTTTTGCAAAGTATGTTACATATTATCTCATTGATCCTCATACCAACCGTGTGAGGTAGATGCTATTATTTACCCCCTATTTACAAATGAGGAAACTGAGGCTGAGGAAATCAATCAGTTTGCCTGGGTTCACACAGATAAGTATCTGAGGCAGAATTTGAACTCAGGTCTTCTTGATTCCAAGTCTGTTGTTCTGTGTACTGCACACCCAGGAATCACTAGCTGTATTCATCCAGTGAGATGGGAGAACATTATCTTACCACCTTCCCTGGCATTACATATGAAAACCCATCAAATCTTTCCATTCTTTCTCTCTTTACTGTCTGCAGAACACTGTTACTGTCACTGATCCATCAATTTCACCTAAGGATCTCTCGACTTTGCTAGCTTTCTATCTGCCCTAAACTTGAGCTTTCTTTTATATGTTTTCTACCTACGTTAAAATGTGAGCTCTTTGAGAGCAGACTGTCTTATTTTTTTTCTATTCTGTTATCACTAACATTCAGCATAATGTTTGAAACACAAATAGGTACTTACTTAATAAATGCTTTTTCACTCATTCAGTTCTTCAGTATAGCCATATAACAATGCCTTTAACTTTGTATAGATTTGTCTTGGATTAGTCAACTCTTAGAGATTGAATTGCAAAATTTACCTCTCTCCTTACTCTCAAGTTCATTTTTGAAGTCCATTTGGGATACACCATAATGAAGTCTACAATGATAAAGAATTGCTTTTTGCCTTTTTTTTTTGTATCCCCAGAATTAAGCACAGAGCTTGGTACATAGCAGTTACTTAATACTTGCTTATAGACTTTGCTGCATCATCCCTGTTCATAGTCAGTCTTCTAGGCAAGCATGGTACTATGCTTTGACTCTTCGAATTCATATGACAAAGGTAGCTATGGAAGAATGGTGGAAGCAAATGTTTGAAGGACAACTGGATCTTAACCTTTTTTATCCCCTTGGTCAAAACAGTCCAGATTTGGTTAGGTTCCAATTCTCTTAAGAAGCCACTCTCAGATTTCTGAACTTTTCTGAGTCGAACTCAAAAGATGGTCAGTGTCTTTAAGGGAACAAAGTTCAATTTATGAACCAAAACAAAACAAAACAAAATTGTGGGCTCATTTACAATAATAGTTCCTTCAAAATCCAGGTTATCCATTCAAATCGGTTCACACATTTCTCAATTCCATTTCTACACCCAAAGTATTCTCTCTCAAGGTAAAGGAAGCAGCTGCAGTTTTTCATACTCTACCCTTAAGATGAACTCCAGTAATTCTTTTTTCAGTTTGGATACTATTCCTTATTTATGTTTATTTTAAAATGTGTATACAGATGGAAGGATTTTCTGGAAGAATAGACTAGAGGTTGAAGCAACTGTGGCTGTACAACCCTTTTCTGAGTCACAGGCCTCATTCGCCAGAGCAAACGTTTTAATTTTCTAAACTTCACCACAGATGTACCGTGCATGTGGGTTGTTTGCTCTGGCACAAACCATCTAGGGTCTCTATAAACATGCCTGTGGTATTCTCCCACAGGATGACATGTTGACTGTCAGCCCTAGATGCTTAATTAGCTTTCACTAAGGAGCCCTGCTCCTTTCTGGTTTCTTTCTGGTTGCTCCAATGATTTGAGAGGTGTTGGGGGTGAGGAAAGGAAGAGGGAATATGTCAGGTTGTTTGGCTATGACTCTTAAAGCCCATTTGCTCATACCCCAGCAGACAGATCTAAGAGCAAAAGGGGTTTCTCTTTTCTTAAAAAGATCTTTATGGTAAATGTGTTATTGGGTTTCATGAGTACTCTGATGCAAGGTGAGTGTGCTAGAAATCAATGACTTCCAAGTAAACATTCTAGAGAATTGTGGAAGTTTCCTTGCCCGTAAGAGATTCTGGCTGGTGCCCCTACCTGAAGTCATCATTTTCCTTCCTTATTCACCTCTGTAAGTCTAAATTTTCTCTTTCTTTTCCTCTTTTTTCCCTTCTTCATTAAAGCAACAAGGGTATAATTATATATACATAGGGACACACATATACATCTAGTAAAATCCAGAAGGAAAGATTCTAGGTGCCAAGGTCCATAATAAACAAATCACACCCTTTCCACTGGCCACCTTCTACAAGCCTTCGGAGACTCGTGTCTATAAATTGTACTGTGACAAGTCTCCTGGAAACTTCCTTTGCTCCAGCAGCTCCACACCCATGCATTTCCTTTTTCTTGTAAAAAAAAAGAAAAAAAAATCTATTCCTAGCTCCAACTCGAGACAGAAGGGCAGTTATGTCAACACCTAATGCATAAAGATGCTGTATTTTCAGGAAAATATTTCACCCCCCTGAAATGTTCATGTCAGTTTCCTTTTTTCCCCTCTGCTTATTTCCCCCTCCAGGAATACTGAGCTTAAAAGCTGTGCCATTCGTAAACACAGAATGACTACTGACCTACCATCAGCAGGGCCTGTGCTTTGATTTTCTTCTCTAGTGGTGGTGATGGATTATTCTGAACCATCCGGATACACTCCCCCTATAATTTACAACATGCATCTGAGAGGAGAGCTATTTGGGTTTGGGGAATGTGTGGTGAGTAATGCTGGAGTGGAAAAGGCTGCCAAGCTGGTTTTATTCCTGGGGAGAACTGGTAGTGGCTAGCAGAGTCTGAACGTACCTTCCCATAAAGAGCTTCCCTAATGGTCTGCCAAAGAGCAGGCAGGAAAAGAGTCAGAGGAATGCAATGGAAAGAGCATTGGATTGGGAGTTAAAGGAAGCAGGTTCCAGTTCTCACCCTGTTATTCACAGTAAAAATGACCCTGGACAATGTCTGTCAGTCAGTCAAGGAACATACATGAAATTCCGAGAATGTGTCAGGCATCCTGCTAGGTAAGAAAAGCAAAAGGTAAGCAAAAAAATTGTTTCCTTACTCTCAAGGAATTTGTAGTGTAATGGAGGAAATAGCATGGAAATAACTATCTACAAAAAAGATATACATATATATTCATAGCTGCATATGTATACATATATGTGATAAATTATAGATAATTAATAGAAGGAAGGCACAAACTTGAAGAAATTTTTTGAAAGACTTTTTGTAGAAGATAGGGTTATTTTTTTTCTTTTTCTTAGTCTCAATTTTTTCATCCATAAAATGAAAAGGGGAGCCAAGATGGCAGAGTAGAAAGATTCACATATGCTAGCTCCGAACCCACAGCCCATAATTACCTGTAAAGAGGAACTTCCAACAAATTCTGGAGCAGTGTAAGCCACATAGCAATGGAGTGGAGGAGATTTCTGTTCCAGAGAGCCCTGAAAAACTGACCCCAAAGGTCCATTGTGCACCGGACCTGGAGCAGAGCCCAGCCCTGGCCGTACGGCCTTGAGAGGAGCAGGGCCGAGCAGGCTTCAGGGATGGAATCTCCGGCAGCCACGCAGTTCCCTCCACCCACAGGCGCACAGGTCAGTGAGAGAGCCTTCTGGACTGGCCGAGAGGGGAGCGGGGTGTCTCCATAACTCAGGCCCCCTCGGGAGGAAGCAGCGGGGGGAAAGCAGCAGACAGGGGCTCCCTAAGCAGGCAGGAGCTCGGATCTATTACTGAAGGTCTCTGCATAAACCCCCTGAGGGAACTGAGCCTGGGAGGTGGCCCTGCCCCCACCTGAGAACCTGAATTTAATCTTACCCTGAATAGCAGCCAGGCCCCTGCTGAAAGCCCTGATGCTGGGGAGCAGCATTTGAATCTCAGACCTCAAGCACTAGCTGGGCAGATCTAGAGGTGAGGCAGGGGTAGAGAGGAATCTCAGAAGTCAAGTAACTGGCTTGGAAAATGCCCAGAAAAGGGAAAAAAATATAAGACCATAGAAGGCTACTTTCTTGGTGAACAGATGTTTCCTCCTTTTCTTTATGATGAGGAAGAACAATGCTTACCATCAGGGAAAGACAGAGAAGTCAAGGCCTCTGTATCCCAAACATCTGAAATAGATATCCAATGGGCTCAGGTCATGGAAGAGCTCAAAGAGAATTTTGAAAATCAAGTGAGACAGGTGGAGGAAAAACTGGGAAGAGAAATGAGAGAGATGCAAGAAAAGCATGAAAACCGGGTCAATAACTTGCTAAAGGAGACCCAAATAAATGCTGAAGAAAATAACACCCTGAAAAATAGGCTAACTCAGTTGGTAAAAGAGGTTCAAAAAGCCAATGAGGAGAAGAATGCTTTCAAAAGCAGATTTAGCCAAATGGAAAAAGAGGTTCAAAAGCTCACTGAAGAAAATAGTTCTCTCAAAATTAGAATGGAACAGATGGAGGCTAATGACTTTCTTAGAAACCAAGAAATCATAAAACAAAACCAAAAGAATGAAAAAATGGAAGAGAATGTGAAATATCTCATGGGAAAAACAACTGACCTGGAAAATAGATCCAGGAGAGACAATTTAAAAATTATGGGACTACCTGAAAGCCATGATCAAAAAAAGAACCTAAACATAAAATGAAAAGGATAGAAGCCATGTTAGGATGTTTTTTGTGATAGTGTAGCTAAGTAGAGAATATAAATTTGAAAATTGTTGCTAAGGTAAAGTCAATATGGACACTACCAAACAAGTTATTTAATTAAACAGATGTGATTTTTGTATCTGTTGTCTATTCAAAGACAACTTACAATCGTATAGCACTTTAGGGTTTGTAAAAGCACTTTATGTCAAAATCTCAAAACAAAACAGATAAATAGAAACTAATTCCGTGAATTAGTGTGAATATTGTCCACATTTTACAGATGAGGACACCAAGGCTCACAGAAATTAAATGGTTTGCCCAAAGTCAAGCACCAATTAAGTACCAATTCCAAAACCTTAATGTGGGTCTCTCTCCTGGATCCTTGTCTGCCACTCTTTCCTATATGCCACCATAACGTCATGCATGGTGTGATGTCTTCCTCATTCTTGGTAGCAAACCTAGAATGACAGAATCTCAGAATTGGAAATAACGTTAGAGACCATTTATTCCGGTCAATGCTTTTTAAAGTACATCCTCTAATCAAATAGTCTAATGGTATTTGATTCAGTTTAACAATCTAGCTTGTCACAAACTTTATGGATCCAGATTCAATCATCTGACATTTTTCCTATCTTGGTGTCACTGTAAAATATACACATAAACCATCTTTGCAAACCCAGGGCCACTCCCACAGTATTATGAGATAGGTTTGGTGGAGAATCTTCTGTACCATATACCCCCAAAGTGATCATCCAACCTTTGCTGAAATATCTTCAGTAAGAGGAAACCCACTACCTCCTGAGTTATCCTTTCCACTTTTTCATAGCTTTGATTATTAAGAAAGTTTTCTATACATTGAGCTTAAGTTGATCTCTTTGAAATTTTCAACTATGCCTCCTGCTTCTGCCCTCTGGGACCAAGCAGAACAAGTCTATTCCTTTTTCTACACCACCACCCTTGAAATATTTGTGTTCTGCAACAGAGTCACTGGGCTCAGGGGATGGGGGTGGTGCATTCTCCCACTTAGGAGCCCAGTTCTGGGCTGTTGTAGACTTACTACATTTCTAGAAGATTTTGGCATATAGAATATCAGATTTTATAGTTGTCCCTACTTTATTATACTCTTATCCCAAAGTAGAATTTTGTTGATAATTATTTAATCAAAGCCTGAAAATGATTTAAGTGGGGGTCTCCCCCAAAATGGATTAGCAGGATACCTTCTAGAAAGATATTTAATGTACAAAATAGATCAAGCATAGGTCAACTATTTCCTCCACCACAAAATAAATGCTTAAAATGGAGACACAGAAGAATGAATTGACAAATACTTAATATAAAGCAGCAACTCATAAAATCTATTATTTCAGAGAGATTTATATTTAAAAATTGAAAGACTAAACACTCCGTGGTATTGTTGAACAAATATTCACATTCACTTCATCTCTGCATTGTTCCAGCAACTCATTAAAGTTTCATATCTTTTGTCAAGCCAGGGTAGAGCTAGGGCTCATCCTTCAGCCAGCGTCGTCTCCTCTGGGGAGCTTTGTAGTAGTTTCAGATAGTAGCTCCTCTAGGGCAGCTAGTATAGATTGAGAAACTCAGAAACTTCCGAACTCCTGAGGTCAAAAAAGTCAATTTCTTAGTTTATTGCTTGATTATCTGTGTTCAGGGAAAGGAATAGGAAGGAGAAGAAGCTGCTCATCCAGGTCAACACACATGTTCTCTGCCCCGTGAAAGCAACTGGCATATTGGGGAGGTGGAAGAGAAGAAGAACACTTCTCTTCAAAAATTTAAGATGCTACATGTGAAATAATTTTTAAGCATTTGAAAAAAAGTTTTGAGTCTCAAATTCTATCCCTCCCTGAGATGGTAAGCAATCTAATATAGTTTGTACATGTTTATTCATGTAAAACATTTCCATATGTCATTTTGTATAAGAAGTCTTGAATAAAAGAAAGTAAGAAAAAGAGAAGGAAAGTGAAAAATAGCATGTTTCAATCTGTATTCAGATAGTTCTTCATCTGGAGGTGGATAACGTGTTTCATTATTAGTCTTTTGGAATTGTCTGGATCATTATATTGCTGAGAAGAGTTAAGTCATTCACAGTTCTTCATTGAACAATATTGCTGTTACTATGTACAAGGTTCTTCTGATTCTACTCACTTTACTTTGCATCAATTCATGTGAGTCTTCCCAGGTTTTTATGAAATCTGTTTGTCATTTCTTATAGCACAATAATATTCCATCACAAACATATGCCACTTATTTAGCCATCTCCCAATTGATGGGCATCCTCCTTCTCTCTGTTAAGGAAAAGCTAAGGGAGAGCTACCATTGTCCCAAACCACACATTGAAAAAAAGAGGAAAAATAGAAAAACAGCAGAAACTTCCCCCTTTAAAATCGCAATGGGAAGCCCTTATTGCTCAGTGGCCAATCATTTTTGATTCTATGTGAAAGGGGAAAGCTACCCTTGGGGTTCCATTGGAAGCCTCTGATTATAAATGCATTTGCCATAGCATAGACTTGGGAAATGTTCATTCTAGATCATGTATCTCTACAAGAGACTAGGGTACAAGCCTATCCCCACATACACTCCATGGGATGGCCACTGTTACACATGATTACAGGTATCATGGATCCCCCAAGTTGAAACATTAACATATTCAGTGTGGCCTGATCTAATGGCCTTTCATCATTCTAATTTCTCTCTTCTGGATGCTCTGCAATTTGTAAATGAATGTCGCAAAAAGTGGCACCCAGAAACAAGCATGATACTCCAAATGTGTCGTGACCATAGTGGGGGACAGTGGAATCATCTTCCTAGTCCTAAACACTGTGAGCTTCTTAATGAAGTGTAAAACCAAATTTTTTTTTGTTGGCTACCATATTACATTCTTGATTTTTATTAATTGAGAACATTTATTAGCATTAATTAAGTACCTACTATTTGTTAGCCACTGTGCTGAGCACTTTACTAATAAGATTCCCCTTGATCCTCATAACAGCCCCGAGAAATAGGACTATTATCACCCTCATTTTATAGCTGAAAAAACTGAGACAGAAGGTAAATGACAAGCCCGGGATGATACAAATCACAAATATTTAAGGTCATATTTGAACTCAGGTCTTCCTGGTTCCTAATTCAGCACTCTATCCACTGTGTCTCCTTGTTGCTTCATATTAAGTTTACAATTCAATAAAAAATAACATTTTAAAAGTGCAATTTAGCCATTCCTATCTTATTTTGTACTTAAAAAACACCTCGTGTACATTTATCCCTATTAAATTCCATCTTATTAGCTCCTCCCCAGAATTCTAGACTCTCAAAATCTTTGGATTCTGACTTTCATCCAACACAGGAGCTATCGTTCCTGAACTTTATTTTATACATGCATTATTTAAACATGTAGTCTATTCCTTTATCAAAGCTATCAATAAAAAATGCTAAATTTGGCACAGATCTGGGGAGAGAGACTCCTATGCACTCAATGGACTAACCATCTTTGTTTGCTATGTAATATAGGTGAGAGCAACCTACCCTTATGGATTTACCAGAAGGCTCTGACTATGCATGCATTTGATTGAGAGTCCAAAGCACACATGGTCTCACAAAAATCATTAGAGCCCAGGCTCAGCAGTTCTTGGAAAGTGCCTCAACTAGAACATGGATCACTAGATGTGACCAGGGCACAGGTCCATCCCCACACATATTTCATGGAATGACCACTGTTACACCTGAATGCAGTTATGATGGATCCCCCTAAGTTGAAACATTGACCGACTCACTAGAGAGCTCCTTCCAAGTTGATATTTAGGCATTAATTACTACTTTTTGAGTTTAGTCAGTCTACCAGTTTTAAATCCACCTAGTTATCTTATTGTCCAGCTCCCTTTTCACCATCATATACACAAGGACAGCCTAAGAGATTTCATTAAATTGACAAAATTCTAGATGAACTATATCTACAGTATTCCCATTCTACCTGTCTACTAATCTCGTTTAAAAAAAATTGTGTGTGTGTGTCGGGGGAGGTTAGTCTAGCTCAATCTGTTTTTGATGAAATCATTCTGGCTCTTTGTGATCAATTTCATTTTTCCTAGCAATGTTCACTAATACATTCATATTACATTGTAAAGCTTTGCCAGAAGGTATATCAACAAAACATTGAAAAAAATTAGTAATGGAAAAGAAGCATCTGGTATATAAGACCTTAAACTGAGTTCTGGGAAATGTGCAAAGGATTAACGATTTGGAAGTGGGTGAATAATATGTTAATTTCCCAGACAATGCTAACTTGGGAGTTAATGAAAAAGGGAGATACTGGGAAAACAAATGTTGAAAAATTAAAATCAGAAACAGGAAGGGGCCACATAAGAGACAACCAGGAGTATAAAGTAAGTGTCCATGCCTGAACAGTTAATGTTCAGCTTGTCAGAGCAATAGAAAACATTACCATATTGTTCCTTTGTCTAGATAAGCTTTTCTCTTCCTCTCTGACTAGCTAAATTCTACTCATCCTTCATGATCCTTTGTATAAGAGCCCAAAAATTATAGGCAGAGGTTTAAATCTTAGCTCTCCTACTTACTGTCTCGTAGCTTTCAACAAATCAATTAATCACTCCTGTGTTTTAAGTTGCTCATCTGTAAAATGCATGAGTTCAATCTCTAAATCACTTTCTGTTCTAGATTCTTTAAGATTTACATAGCACTTTCCCTCATAGTAACCTTTTAAGACAGGTTGTGGATATCACTACACTCATTTTTATAGTGGAGGACACAGGCTCACAGAACCTGAAATGACTTACTCTTTGTCACATAGTTAGCAAATGCTGGAACCAAGACACAAGACCAGGTTTTTCTAATTACAAGTGCATCATTCCTTCTGCTACATGTAGTTATTTCCTTGGTGACTCCTCCAGCTCAAATTGATGTCTCTCTCCTCTGACCCTCCAGAGGACTTGAAGTCTGTCTGTACATAATTTAGCCATCATTATCTATTATCATGTTCTCTGTTTCATGTGTGTTAGTTATGTTTCTCTGACTGGAATCACATCTTAAAGTTAGGGACCAAATGTTTGCTATACTTCATTTCTTGCAGCACCCAGCACTGCGTTGAGTATCACTTAGTTGTTTCTTCTCCAAGAGGACCAAAATGACATCACTCTATTGTGGGTTAAGCAAGTTACAGTGCAGAAGATGGTGGCTGATCAGACCAATACAAGCTTGGAAGACTCTATCACAGGTCAGGCACAGATAGTCCATGTGAACATTTGGAATGGATATGTCTCTATATTTGCACATCTCACATTTCTTTTGAACTACTGAAATTTTGCTTTGCTCATAGAGCACAATGCCTTTTTTGATGAAGGCATGCCATTGTGAGACATGGGGAAACATTAGCACAGGACTACCCAGTACAGGGTGCCTGCGTGAGTTTCTTCTAGTAACTCAATAATTACTTGTTAGTGGATAGATTGGAGAAGAGAATTTGGGGTGATAGAAGGGAAAATAACTTTCTTATCTGGCTGGTCATTTCCATATTAAACTTATTTTATGAATTCTCAAAGAACGTTACAAATAATTGATCTTGGTATTCACAAAATAACCAAATCTTTCTATATTTGTAATTGCCTTCTATGCAGATAGCTTTCTTACTTTTTTATTTAGCACCATACTTCTTACTTTCAGTAGGTACTTAGCAAAGCGTTTGAGAATTTCTGTCAATAAATCAAAATGTGTTAGAAACTACACAGCCCAATTCCTGGCACATAATGAGAACTTAATAAATATGTATTCCTTCCTTCCCCTCCTCAGCCTTCCATTTAATAACCAAGTAACCTCTGTCCCAGCTGCCTTCTCATACCAGCAACACTTTTAGTCCTTTGGTTTCTTTTTTTTTTTTTGTATTCATTCTCAAGACTTCTAATTGAGGAAGCACCTATAGTCAGCCATGCTCACTTGAAACCCAGACTAGCCCATTGCTTTTGGACTGTTTCTCCACCTGGCCCCTTTCTTCTCTGCTTTTCAACTCCTTTTTATGTATTGTTTGCTTTGAGTAGAATATAATCTTCTTGAGGTCAAGGACTACTTTTTCTTTTGTTTCCATTTGTATTCTCCATGCTTAGCACAGTATATGTATATGTGTATATATGCATATATGTATATACATGCATAGACACACACATATATATGGAGGATAATCTCCCCTTCAAGCTTTTTGAAGGCAGGGATATTTTAATTTTTGTATACTCAGTACCCACTTTACTGTGTATTCTGTAGGAACTTAATAAAAATTAAAATGATAGTGATGGATCCTGGGTTTGTTTCAAGAAAATGGCTTTCAGATTGGAAACCACAGGGACTAGTCATTGTATGTTTCATGCTAAAGTACCATGTCGTCCTGCATCTTGTAACTGTGGCAATCTCTGCTTTATCCCTGATCTTATGGGGAAGGCTTCTAGCTTATCCCCATCAGAGATAATGTCTGCTGATGGTTTTAGATAGATATTATTTATCATTTTAAGGAAACCTCCATTTTTTCCTATAACTTTTAGTGTTTTTAATAAAAATTAGTGTTGTATTTTGTCAATAGCTTTTTCTGCATCTATTTAGATAATGATATGATTTTTGTTGTTTTCTTTATTGATATGGTCAATTATCCTAATATTGAATGAACCTTACGTTCCTGGTATAATTCCTACCTGGGTATAATGTATAATCTTTGTAATATACTGCTATAATCTCCTTGCTAGCATTTTATTTAAGAGTTTTCCTGGCAAAGATACTGGAATGGTTTGCCATTTCCTTCTTTAGATTATTTTACAGATGAGAAAATGAGACAAATAGGACTAAGTACAAGATCACACAGTTAAGTATTTTGGGCCAAATGTGAATTCATGATGATGAGTCTTTCTGATTGCACGTCTGGTCCTCTATCTATTCTACCACCTAGCTACCCTGTTTTGTTTTTTTAACCTCATCTAATGCATAATAGATTCTGTTCCAGTCCCTAATTTTTACTTTATGTGTGTCTGGTTTGAATATGTTTCTTGTAAGCAACATATTGTTAAATTTTGTTTTTTAATCCACTTTGCTGTCCTCTTCTGTTTTATGGGTGAGTTCATCTTACTCACATTCACAGTTATGATTATTAACTGTGTATTTCCTTCCATCCTATTTTTCTTCTGTTTATCCTTCTCTCTCTGTCTCTCTCTCTCTGTCTCTCTCTCTGTCTCTGTCTCTCTTATTCTTCTTCAAAATCTATTTTGCTTCTGACCATTATCTTTCTTAATTTCTCCTCCTTTCTGTAATTCCCCCTCCCCTTTTCTTATCCCCTTTCTTTTCTACTTTATTGTATGGCAAGATAGATTTCTATACATAACTGAATGAAATGCTATTCCTTCTTTGTGCCGATTCTGATGAGAGTGCGGTTCAGGCATTGCCCACCATCCCCACCATCTTCCATTCCATTGTAAAAGCTCATCCTTTCGTGTCTCCTTTATGTGAGATAATTTTCCTTTTCTCCCATTGCATCCTACCTTCTCACCCATTATTTTTATGTTTTTACATATCATTATATAATAGTGAGCTCATATCTGCACCCTCTGTCTATGCATACTCCTCCTGAATGTCCCAATAATGGTAAAGTTCCTAGGAGTTACAATTATCTTCTTCTTATATAGGAATACAGCCATTTTAGTCTTATTGATTGATACTCTTATTTTCCTTTTTTTATTTTCTTTTTTTAATATAAATTAATTTAACTTTTTACGTTCATTTTCACAAAATTTTGGGTTCCAAATTTTCTCCCCATTTGTCCCCTCCCACCACCCCAATACACCGAGCATTCTAATTTCCCCTATCTCCAATCTGCCCTCTCTTCTATCATCCCTCCCTTCTCTTGTCCCCATCTTCTCTTTTGTCCTGTAGGGCCAGATGACTTTCTATTCCCCATTAACTGTATTTCTTATTTCCTAGTAGCAAGAACAATATTAAACAATTGTTCCTAAAACTTTGAGTTCCAAATTCTCCCCATCCCTCCCTCCCCACCCATTCCCTTTGGGAAGGCAGGCAATTCAATATAGGCCCTATCTGTGTAGTTTTGCAAATGACTTCGATAATAGTCGTGTTGTGTAAGACTAACTGTATTTCCCTCCATCCTGTCCTGCCCCCCATTGTTTCTATTCTGTCTTTTGATCCTGTCCCTCCCCAAGTGTTGACTTCAAATTGCTCCCTCCTCCCATTGCCCTCCCTTCCATCATCCCTCCCTCTCTGATTATCTCCTTCTCCCCCACTTTCCTGTATTGTAAGATAGGTTTTCATACCAAAATGAGTGTGCATTTTATTCCTCCCTTTAGTCGAATGTGATGAGAGTAAACTTCATGTTTTTTTTCTCAGCTCTTCTCTTTTTCCCTCCACTAAAAAGTCTCCTGCTTGCCTCTTGAATAAGATATAATTTACCCCATTCCATTTCACCCTCTCTCCTCCCACTACATTACTCTCTCACCTTTTACTTTGATTTCTTTTAAGATATGATCCCATCCTATTCAATTCACTCTGTGCTCTCTGTCTCTGTGTGTGAGTGCATGTGTGTGTGTGTGTGCGTGCACACATGTGTACGTGTGTGCACGCACATGTGTGTGTGTGTAGTCCAATATACTGAAAAGTTATAAGTGTTACAAATATTGTCTTTCCATGTAGGAATGTAAACAGTTCACCTTTGGTAAGTCCCTTATGACTTCTCTTTGCTGTTTGCTTTTTCATGCTTTTTCTCATTCTTGTGTTTGAAGGTCAAATTTTCTTTTCAGCTCTGGTCTTTTCATCAAGAATGCTTGAAAGTTCTCTGTTTCATTGAAAAACCCCATTTTCCCCTGAAGTATTATACTCAGTTTTGCTGGGTAGGTGATTCTTGGTTTGAGTCCTAGTTCCTTTGACTTCTGGAATATCCTATTCCACTCCCTTTGATCCATTAATGTAGAAGCTGCTAGATCTTGTGTTATCCTGATTGTATTTCCACAATACTGGAATTGTTTCTTTCTAGCTGCTTGCAATATTTTCTCCTTGACCTGGGAATTCTGGAATTTGGCCACAATGTTCCCAGGAGTTTCTCTTTTTGGATCTCTTTCAGGTGGTGATCGATGGATTCCTTCAATACTTATTTTGCCCTCTGGTTCTAGAATCTCAGGGTAGTTTTCCTTGATCATTTCATGAAAGATGATGTCTAGGCTCTTTTTTTGATCATGGCTTTCAGGTAGTCCCATAATTTTTAAATTGTCTCTCCTGGATCTATTTTCCAGGTCAGTTGTTTTTCCAATGAGATATTTCACATTATCTTCCATTTTTTCATTCTTTTGGTTTTGTTTTGTGATTTCTTGGTTTCTCAGAAAGTCATTAGCCTCCATCTGTTCCATTCTAGTTTTGAGACGACTATTTTCTTCAGTGATCTTTTGAACCTCTTTTTCCATTTGGCTAATTCTGCTTTTGAAAGCATTCTTCTCCTCATCGGCTTTTTTGAACCTCTTTTGCCAATTGAGTGAGCCTATTTTTCAAGGTGTTATTTTGTTCAGCATTTTTTTGGGTCTCCTTTAGCAAGTTATTGACCCAGTTTTCATGCTTTTCTTGCATCTCTCTCATTTCTCTTCCCAGTTTGTCCTCCACCTGTCTAACTTGATTTTCAAAATCCTTTGTGAGTTCTTCCATGGCCTGTGCCTATTGGATATCTATTTTGGATGTTTGGTATACAGAGGCCTTGACTTCTATGTCTTTCCCTGAATGGTAAGCATTGTTCTTCCTCATCAGAAAGGAAAAGAGGAACCATCTGTTCACCAAGAAAGTAATGGTCTTCTTCTATGGTCTTATTTTTTTCCCTTTTCTGGGCATTTTCCCAGCCAGTTACTTGACTTCTGAGATTCCTCTCCACCTCCGCCTCACCTCTAGATCTGCCCAGCTAGTGCTTGGGGTCTGAGATTCAAATGCTGCTTCCCAGCCTCAGGGATTTCCGCTGCGGGCGCGGCTGGTATTCAATGTGAGCTTAAGTTCTGGTGCTGGGGAAGGGGAGGCAGGGCAGCCTCACAGGCTCAGTTCCCTCAGGGGCTTTATGTGGAGACCTTCATTAATGGATCTGAGGTCCTGTCTGCTTCGGGAACCCGTGGCTGCTGCTGCCTCTGCCTCCTGAGGGGGCCTGAGTTATGGAGACACCCCGCTCCCCTCTCGGCCAGCCCAGAAGTCTCTCTCACTGACCTGTGCACCTGTGGGTGGAGGGACCTTCGCGGCTGGCGGAGATTCCGTCCTGGAAGTCTGCTCGGATCTGCTCCTCTCGAGGTCGCACGGCCTGGGCTGGCTCTTCTCTTTGGTGTCAGTTTTTCAGGGCTCTCTGGAACGGACCTTTGGTGTCGGTTTTTCAGGGCTCTCTGGAACGGAAATCTCCTCCACTGCATTGCTATATGGCTTCCACTGCTCCAGAATTTGTGGGGAGTTCTTTTTATAGGAAATTTGTGGGCTGTGGATGCAGAGCTAGCATATGTGAGTCTTTCTACTCCGCCATCTTGGCTTCTCTTATTTTCCTTTTAATGCTTCTCTTGAGTCTTGTGTATGAATATCAAATTTTCTATTCGGTTCTGGTTTTTTCATCAGGAATGCTTGAAAGTCTTCCCTTTCATTAAATAAGAGATTATACTCAGTTTTGTTTGGTAGGTTATTCTTGGTTGTAATCCTAGCTCTTTTGCCTTCCATAATATCATATTCCAAGCCCTCAACTCCTTTAATGTGGAAGGTGCTGTATCTTCTGTGATCTTAATTGTGGTTCCATGATATTTGAGTTGTTTCCTTCTGGCTGCTTGCAATATGTTCTCCTTAACTTGGGAACTCTGGAGTTTAGCAACCATATTCCTGGAAGTTTTCATTTTGAGATTACTGTGAGGAGGTGATTAGTAGATCCTTTCAATGTCATTTTACCCTTTGATTCTAGCCTATCAGGCCAATTATTCTTTATAACTTTTGAAGTATATATAGGCCCTTTTTTTTTGATTATGGATTTCAGCTAGTCCATAATTCTTACAGTATTTCTCCTTGATCTATTTTCCAAATCAACTGTTTTTCCAATGAGTTATCTCATGTTTTCTTCTATTTTTTTCCTTCTTTTGATTTGATTTTTTTTGATGTCTCATGGAGTCATTAGCTTCCACTTTCCCCACTTCTAATTTTTAAAGAATCATTTTCTTCAGTGAGCTTTTGTATCTCTTTTTCCCATCTGGCCAATTCTGCTTTTCAAGGCATTCTCCTCCTCATTGAAGTTTTATGCTTCTTTTATTATTTCGTCTGTTTTGTTTTATAAGGTGTTATTTTCCTCAGTATATTTTGTGCCTCATTTACCAAATTGTTGACTCTCATCATAATTTTATTTTCTGAAGTTTCTTTCTTTCATTCCTTTCCCCAAGTTTTCCTCCATCTCTCTGATATTCAAAATCCTTTTTTAGTTCTTCCATGAATTCTTTTTTGTGTGTTCCTATGACCAATTCCATTTTTCTTTGAGGCTTTGCATGTAGCTGTTTTGAATTTATTTTCTTCTGAGTTTGTGTCTTCATCTTTCCTGTCACTGTGGTAACTTTGTATGGTTCAATTTTTTTTTCTGGTTTGCTCATTTTTTCCAGTCAATTTCTTGACATTTAACTTTTTGTTAAAGTTAGACTCTGTTTCTGGCTTGGAGATAGCAATTTTTCAAAGTTTTTGCAGTTATTTTCAGAGTTACTTCTAGAGGTCTGTGGGTTTTTGGTGTTTCTAAGGTGGTATGGTTTAAGCAGAGGTGTGGTCACTGCTTTCCTGGCCTATAGTCTAGTCTTCACCCAGAAGGGACCTTGTTCTTCTCTAACCACTAGTGTGAGTGTTTCTTCTGGCCTTGGGACTGTGACTCGGTATCCTGCTGTCCTGCAGATACAATTGCTATTGCTCTCCTCTGTCTTGGAATTGAAACCTACCTCCCCATGGACAATCCAAAACACTTCTTTCCACCTGGAACCACAACCAGAGGTATCATTTAATAATATCCCCAAGTGATATCTCTCCTTTTGGCCCTGGGACTGTGACCCAGAACTGTGTATGGGCAATGCAATAGGGTCCTGAACGTAGTGCCAGCAAAGGGGGTTCTGCAATTTCCTTTCTGTCAGTTGTCACACATGTCCCTCTACCCCTGCTGAGAGCTTCTGAAGCTGTTGCTATTGCCAATGCAGCCTCCTCTAAAACACACTGCTGGTGCCTCCCTGATCAGTCTATTCTTCTCTCTAAACCTGACCGCCACCTGTGAGACAGACCTTTCCTGCTTACCTCCTAATTTGTCTTGGCCTAGAAAATTGTTTCACCTGATCTTTTGTTGTCACTCCACAATTCAATTTGAGGTATTATTTTTGAGTTGTTTAGAGAGGAATTTAGGAGAGCTTGGATGAATACTTCTCTTTTCCACCATCTTGGCACTCCCTCCCTGGTAAGGGTGCTTCTTTTAATATTTCTTATCTCTGCCACCTTGCATAATATTTGGCACATAGTAGGCATCTAATAAATTTAATTAATTTGAATTTAATTGAATTTAAATTGAACTGAATTAAATTGAATTGAATAAAATCGTTACAAGTCCTTCTCTTTGCATTGTCTCACTGTATCTTGCATTATAGGCAACTGCAAGATTGCTCCTGGATCTGGCTCTACCTTGTACAATATAAAAAAATAATAAATTAAAAAGTGATTGATAATTATGTTGGGTATACCTAGGATACTATTCCTTAGTTTCTAACTAAGGTTTTGAAATTAACTGGATAAAACCAATGTCCCAATTTTCTCTTGGCAAACGTGTAATAAGCTCTATTTTCTCTTTTGTGAGAGTCTTATTTCTATTGGGCCAAGTCTTCCTTTTTTCTCTTTTATTTTCTGGCCCAAGTTATGCTTAAGGTTTTCTAGGTCACAAACAAAGGGGGTGACTTTTGCTGGGTGGTCCCCTCATCTAGAAGCTGACCCTGTAACTTTTTCTTTTTACTCTGATTCATAACAGAATCAAACTAAAGAAAAGAGAAAAAAAATCAGAATATGTGACTTAGACAATGGACAATGGAGTCAATAAATGAGGCCCTAGATTCAGCATTCATGGAGGAAAACAGCCTCCCAGAAGAACTTTAGGGGAATTTTGAGAGATGCATAAAATGGGGTGTAGAAGGCAAATTTAATAATCATGAAGAATTTATTCATGGTGAAAATAAGGTGATCATGAAGGACAATAAGAAAGTTTTTAGAACAGTAAGAAATAATAGAGAAACAAAAATTTTTGGAAAAGGAATAAGAATGAGGTAAAACACATTCAAATTGATGTCTTCCAAAGATTAAAATGTTTTTTAATTTAATTTTTATTATGAGCCCTACAAAGGGGGCATTTCTATATACAAAAAAAAGAAAACAAAAAGAGGATTGTTTATGAAAGTGTAAATCTCTCTTATGTACCAATTAAGAAGTATACATTACATTTAAAATAGTACCAGCGCTGCTCTGCTTGTCTGTGTCCCCTTCTGATTTTCTCTACTTTCTTGTTAATTTTAAAAATGTTTTCTCGATGTTATTTTTTTTCCTACTTTACCGTCTCTGTAACTACAATTCCCCCAAATCCAAGAAAAAAAATGAGACTTTCCCTTGCAACAAATAATATAGGCAAAGAAAATAAATTCACACGTTGTCAATGTCTAAAAATGTGCTCTCGGTCTACATCTTTAATCCATCATTTCTCTGCTATCAGGAAAGCATGGGTTATCATTAATGTGCAATTGCGATCAGTCACTGCCTTGAGCAGAGTTACCATTTCAAACTCTTTGGTTTCACATTACCGTAGTTATTGTATAAATCGTTCACCTGGTTCTGTTTACTTCATTCTGAATGAGTTCATATATCTTCCCATGTTTCTCTGATTCAAATCTCTTTTTTAATCTCTCAGGGTTTAATAATATTCCATTATATTCATATGCCACAATTTGTTTACCCATTGCAATCAATCAATCCATATTTACCACATGCCAAAAACTGTGCTAAGTTCTAGGGATGGAAAAAGAAACAAAAGATGTTCCTTTCCCTCAAGGAGTTTGCAGTCTAAAGGGAGAAAGCCAGCAAAGCAAACTATATACAAGATAAATAGAAAATAATTAAGAAAGGGAAGGCACTAGAGATAAGTTGGTGGGAGGCTTCCTGCAGAAGGTGAGATTTTAATTGTAACTTAAAGGAAACCAGGAAGGTCAGTAGTTACAGCAGAGGAGGAGTAGCATTCCAGGCAAGGAGGATAGCCAGAGAAAATGCTCAGATTACAAACATGGAGTGTTTTGTTTAAGGAACAGCCAGGAGGCCAATGTTACTGGATCAAAGGGTACATACTTGGGACTAAGGTGTAAGATGATTTAAAGGTATTGGGGGAGAGGGGCCTAGATTTTGAAGGGTTTTGAAGGTTAGAAAGATGCTTTTGTATTTGATCCTTGAGGCAATAGGAAGCCACTAAAGTTTATTAACTGAGGGAGGAGAGGCAGAGAGGTGACATAATCAGACCCGTGCTTTAGGAAAACTACTATGGTGACTGGTTAAATGGAGGATGGATTGGAGAAGGGAGAAGCTTGAGGCAAGCAGACACACCAGTTGACTGTTACAATAATCCAGTTATGAAGTGATCATGGTCTACACTAGAATGATGGCAATGTCAGAATAGAGAAGAGGGCATATTCAAGAGATAGTGCAAAGGGGAAATTGACAGGTCCTGGTAACTACTTGGTTATAGGGGGATGAGGGATAGTGGGGAATGCAGATGATTCCTTGTTTGGGACTGGGAGGATAGTGTTTCTGAAGGGCTGGGGAGAATGGTGTTGCCCTCTGAACTAATAGGGAAGGTAGGTGGAGTGAGGGTTTAGGGGAAAACATAATGAGTTCCATTTTGGACCTATTGGGTTTAATATGTCTATTGGACATCCAGTGAGAGATGTCTGAAAGGCAGTTGGAGATGGGATATTTGAGGTCAACAGAAAGATTGGGGCAGGATTGATAGATTTAAGAATCTCAGCATAGAGATGGTAATTCCCAAATAATGGACATTCACTTTTTTTTCAATTCTTTACTATAACAAAAAGTACTGCTTTTAACATTTTTGTATATTTGGAGCCTTCTCTTTTGCCTTTGGCCTCTTTCTAATACATATTTCTTATGGTATCACTAGTTCAAAAAGCATGTACAATTTAGTGTCTTTTTGAGTAGGGTTCTAAATTGTTTTCCAGAATGGTTGATCCAATTGACATCTCTCAATATTTAGATGTTTCTTCTACATCCTTTCCAACAACCGCTGTTTTCCATTTTTGTCATCTTTTGTCGATCTGATGGATGTGACAAAGAGTCTCAGATTTGCTTTACTTTTCTTATTATTGTTATTAATTTGGAATATTTTATGTGTTTTTGATACCTCTTATTTCATCTTTGAAAAATGATCTTGTATTATTTGACCATTTATAGATTGGTTAAAAAAAACTTTTATATTTGCATCAATTCCCTTTATAGTTAGGGAATCATACTTTTATCAGAGATTTTGCTACAATGACTTTCACCCAGGTATTTCTCAACTAATTTTAACTTCAGTGGTTTTATTTGTGTAAAAATGCTTCAATTTTATGTAGTCAAAATTGCAACAAGGTATAATTTAGCAAATTTCTGCCTTATTACACTTTATGGTATCATTGTTGTCTCAAAAATCCAATACAAATTATGAAATGACACTTTTTTAAGATGATTGTCCAAGTCTTAACAATTCTCGAGGGCCTACCTCCTATCTCACTATCCTCATGAAATATTCCTTTATTATTCTGGGGCAACCATGAACTTCTCTGCTTCCTGAAGCAGAGCAATATAGAAAATCAATAGATCATGCCTCTAGGAAGAAAGGCATTGCATGAGATACAAGATCTAACATGTTATAACTGATAATTAGACAGTGGCAAGATGAATTAAATTGAGGAAAGCTCAGGCTCAGATTTATAGCATTGATAAAAGGATTATCTGATGTAGCCTGTCTTTTAAACAAATTAATATCTTTTATCATTGCATTATATTTATTTCTTAATATGTTTTCTTCCTTTATCCAGAAGGCTATACTTTTTGGTAAAGATTAGGCTACAGAGTGGATAGATGATAGATACATAAAAGGAATTTATTAATTGCTAACTGACCAATAGATAAAACATCTACTATGTGCCAGATACTATGCTAAATTATAGAAAAACAAATACATTCAAAGCAAGATAGTCTGTGTCCTCAAGGTACTTATATTTTAATGGGGAAAATCCACACATTGAGGGGTAATGGAAAGACTGGGAAGGGATATGGTAAGAGAAGGGGTGAGACCTTGAAGACATAAGGCAGAAACTTTCCTATCAGGACTGGCAGATCTAGGGATGGCATCCAAAGCTTTTGAATTATTCCAGGGTAAGGAGGTAGCTAGGGGAAGGGGTTGTGTGTGTATGTGTGTGTAAAGCAATTCAACAAGATCAACATATCTACCTCTTCTGACAATATACGCAATATTCTGCACCTATATACTTCCCTTTCTTCAGTGAAAGGGTGGAGATAAATTTCTCAATGCTAGTTTAAGCTCAATTGATCATTATAGTGATGATTTGCAATTTCCAAATGCATGATGAAATCTGAGCAAGAGACATTCTTCATCCCCATAATCTTTATGTGGATGGGCATACCAAACTCTTTTAAAGGCTTATTGATCTTTATCTCTGCAGGGTTTCTTGGCTTAATGTAAAACACACAAGGTCATTCATAAACAGAAGAACCTGGAGGACATCACCATCCTCAGGGAATCCCTCTTTACTGGATCTCCTCTAACACAGTAGCAAATATGTTGATAAGCTTACATCTCTCTGTTTTATGCTTTACTTGGTGTTTATGATGAGAGAATTATTGGACAAGATTATTTCTGTGGATTGATTCTTCAAGGAATCTTGAATGATCTCGGTGAATGTATATATGATGACATCCTGTATAAGAACATTTTAAACAAAATTCTGTTCTACCAAATCAAATTCCTTTTTCTGTAGTTAAGTAGCAATAAATAAAATAGTAATTTATTTTCTCTACATCCTTCAATTAGTTATGTAAGTATAAAGATGTAGTACATTGTTGAGTATTGCTTTCAGAAGCCTGTTTATTCCTTACTAATGCCTTCATTGAGGATGCTTGATTCAGTTATTGACGACTGTCATAAAGACTTTGTATAGTTAAGAAAGTACTCATATATATAAACAGTTATTGATGTTTTTTTTACTCATCTTTTTCAGAATCAACAAGGTCTAATTGTTTCCCCCATTCCTTTGATATCTTCTCTTGTACTTCCTCACTGTGCTGAGGAAGGAGGTACTTTAAGAGGTTCTTTAATGTCCTTGAATTGCTTGAGGTAATTTTGCTTAGTTGGATATATTTTTTTTCAATTAGCAAGCATTTATTTTCTCTCCTTCCTACTTCTCTACTCTCCATACTTATTTAAATTGGATTTTCCCATTCCTCTGAAGTTTCTGTTTTATGAGACAATCCTACTTGCAATCATTCATCGGCTCACTTCTTTCTAAGTCTAACTGGAAACTCCACATTGGGAGCTCGGCCCCTGTGAGCACACTCAGTATGCTTGGCCTGAAGTAATCCCCCACATGAACTTTAGAGCATGCTCCCATATTCTTTGCTTGTTTGTTCCACTTGCCAAATGGTGAAGAAAGGGCCTCTTCTAATGCAGACAAAGAACTCCAACCTCTAACTTTCCTGGTGGTGAGTGAGGCAATGACTGCTCTAAGCTTCTAAGAGAAAGGTTCTAATTCCTGCTCACAGCTGTCAATCTCTTTTCCTGTCTTGACATGTAACCACGAACATGGTGTCTTTTTCCCTGCCTCATTGTATTTGTTCTTTTCTGCATTTATGTGAGGGAGTGTTGGGGATGGAGTGGAATAGACAGCAAATTTGTCAATTTTGAAAGGTCTGGAGAGCCGCTGGGAATGCAAGACTTGGTGTCTATGCCAAAGTCTGTCAGCAATCAAGCCAAGGAAAGCACCAGGGAGGTTCTGAGGAGTGCCTAGCTTGACATCCCTGAAGTGGATTGACTGTGAGGGATACGTTTGATCTATCTATCCTGTGGCATTTGGATGTGAACTTTACGTGGGGAATGTTTTAGAGCAGTCACTTCAAGTTTGAGTCTAGTACCCTAGAGAATGAGATGAGAGTGTGCCCTCACTTGGCAGGGTCAGGGAGGGATGCTTGTACTTCTGCTCTTGCTATGCCTTTCCCCCTATGCAAAGTTAATTGAAGTTAATTGGTTAAATGATACTGGGGCATAAATTAAGAGTAATGATGATATAGAGAAGATATTAACTGGCACTGATTATATGGTATTGAAGAGAAAACCCACTAACGAGACTATGAAGAACACCCCGGAATGGGGACGTGAATCAACAATGTTAGAGAAAATTCTATTATCTCTTAGGGTTACCCTCGAAGCCCTGAGAGTTATCCTTAAAATTTCATGGTTTTCCTTATTTTGCTCTGTATCATTTCATATTTTTCTTAGTCTAGTCATGCAGTGAGTAAAAAATAATTATTTAATACTTACTAAATGCTAAATGCTAGGGATGCAAAGAGAGGTTAAAAATGCAGTCCCAAGCATGAAACCCTGAAGAGGAGATACAGGTAGTAAACCCTCTAGAACACCAGACAGGGTAAGTGGGAGTTGAGATAAGCACCTGAGAGTTTATAATTACTATTTTAATTTTTATAAACAAGTTTATGTTTTGACTCAACATTACTTTTGGCAACCAACTCTCATCATTTGGCAAGTAATCTAGTTTACTGACTAAGGCACTTTCTAGGCTCCTTTGGTCTTTTTGTTACAGAAATTAATTTCATTGGCTAAACTTCTGAAATAATTATAGTTGATGTTGTCATTTCTGTTATCTATTTCCCATTTTTCACTTTCAATTACTTATTTAAATAATTCAGGGTTAAATCATTTTAATTGTGCACCAAAACTTTCATTATTTTTCTTTCTTTTTTGGGAGTTAAAGAAGACATTAATTTCATTTCTGATCTCAGCTCTGACAAGATGACAGATGGCTCAGAGATAACCAGCACATAAAGAATGAGTCTTTTGTGTTTATTAAAATATAACATAATTTTTACTTATGGTATTACTTGGTGCTTGACATGTCCAGTGCCTACCACTTCTTTTTGGAAAGAAGATATTCATGATACACACATGGAAATCTTCTATGTAATATACAAGGATTTGGTTTCTCTCATGTCTTTTTCCTGACCCATATTTTTCCTCCAGCCTCACTTTTTCTCACTTTTAAATCACCAAGTTCCAGAGTAGTGATCTGACTTTGAAGCATTAATCAGATTCTTCATAGTCTTTCTCCACTAGTTCCTCTTCATCAACTGATCTCAGTGCATAAATGGAAATTATTTTCATAGTGGTTTCTTTGCAGATATTTATAATTTTATTCTTTAGTTATTTTTCAGTCATGTGCCACACTTTGTGACCCCATTTGGGATTTTCTTGGAAAAGATATTTAAGTGCTTTATGTTTCTTTCTCCAGCTCATTTTACAGATGAAGAAACTGAGGCAAACAGGGTTAAGTGACTTGCCTAGGGTCACACAGCTGCTGTCTGAGGCCACATTTGAACTCAGATCTTTCTCATTCTAGATCCAACACTATCTACTGTGGCACCTAGCTGCTCATTAGTACTGCAGTATATGCTCCTTATTGCCTCTGAGTGGATGATAAAATTCCCTTTGCCATTTTTGTTGTATCTCAAAAATTTTGGTGTGTTGTCTCATCATTGTCATTTTCTTCCCTGAAATGATATATTGCTTCTATGAGTTATCTTTTTTGATTCAGTGACTCTTTTGGATTAGTCTCCATTAAGTTTTATTCCTTTTTTCAAAAGTCCTTTATTGATTACAATTTTATTATTTTATGCTTAGTAAAGGATGAGTTTAATATTTCTGTCATTCTGCATTTAATGAGGTTTTAAGCACTAGAAGCTGCTCAGTTTTTGTGAAAGTACAATATATAGCTGAGAATATGAATATGGATATCCCTGTCTGTTCCTGTTCAATTATCTATCACATATAAAATATCTATCACATATATGTTTTCTAAAATTCTATTCAGGCCAATAATTTATATCTTATTTACATTTTTGTTAGATTTATCTTATTCTCAAGTGGGTACAATAAAATGCCCAACTATTTTAGATTTACTGTTTCTCACTGTAATTTATCAATTTATCATTGAAGTTCTTAGATGTTATGCCATTTGGTGCATATATAAACATATTTTGATATCACTTCATCTTATATGGTGACTTGAAATATAACATAGCATTTTTTGCTGATTGCTTTTAAATATATCTATTTTTTACTGTTGCACAATCATGATGGCTATACCTATTTATTTTGTTCATCTGAGGCATGATAAATTCTGCCCTTGCCCTTTATTTTAATTATGCGTTATTCTTTATCTTTCAAGTGTGTTTTTTTTTTGTTGCAAAAAAAGTTTTAAAATATGCTATCCCATCCATTTTACTACCTTCTGGTTGTATGGCTGAGTTCTCCCCATTCATGATCATTGCTGACTGTTAATTGTATATTTCCCTCCATCACATTCCATTCCTGCTGATCCCCTTAATATAAAAGAAGATGGTGAAAGAAAAGGATGTTTAACACTAGAAACCTGTCATTGAAGTTGTCTGACCCATCTTTTGACCTCTTTTCTATTCATTTATTCCATATTCTGATCACTACTTCCCATATTTTTTCTCTTCTTTAGCTTTCCCAATTTGTGATCGGTCTTCTGAACTTAAAGGGTTTTTTTCTTTTGCTTATGAATATTCTTTCCCCAACTCTGCCTTTCATATAAAGCCTCCTCTTTCTACTCTCTGTCTCTGCCTGTTCCCCTGTTGAATTTAATGTAATTTTTTGTCTTGTATGGGATTCCTTCCTTTAAAAAAAATCAAGCATTTTTTTTCCTTCCTTTCCACTGGAAAAAAAAAGCCCCTAAAATCTTTACAGCAAATATGTATAGCCAAGTAGCTAAAATTCCTGTTCTCATCATGTCCAAAAATCTACTTCTTGTTCTGCATATTAATATATCATCTTTATTAAGAGATAGGTAGCAATGCTTGTGATTGCTCCTCTGGCATCTTCATTGATCTTTGTGTTGATCAGATTTTGATGCATTTTCATGCCAAACCCTTCTTGATACATATTCCAACTTCCTTTGCCAGGTTCAGATAATGGTGAGGTTCATGTGATGTCCCTTCCCCAACCTCCTCCTCCACTTATTTACATTCTTCTTGAATACCCCAATTATCCAAAAAAGCCCTACTAGTTCTTTGTGATAATTGCTTCCTTTTTCATATATTTAGTAATCAAATCTTGAATAAACTCTTCATATTGTTTAAGATTGGGCCAACACTTACCTTTTAATGGATAGTGATCCAGCAAATATATCTGTTTTTTTTAGAATATTGGGGTGAACTTCATCTAAACTTTGCTGATTTGAACTCATTTGAGGCAGTGAATTGCTCTCATACTGTGATCATAGAAGCCAAGATGATATATTTAGAACTGGAAGGGGCCTTAGAGGTCACCTATTTGAAGCCCCTCATTTTATAGACAAGAAAACTGAGATCCAGTGAAGTTAAATGACTCACCCAATATCAAATCCTTTTATTAAGGAGATTTGTTCTGTGAAGTCTGGATTCATTCAAAGAGCCTCACTTAAGAACCTAGAGTGTAGCCTTGAGGCTGCAGTTTCCCCACCCCATCTGTATCAAAAGGCATGCCTTAGTATTTCTGGTTATGATGTTTATATATATATGTATATATACATACACACATGTATATATGTATGCATATACACACATATACATACATATGTACATATATAAACACATGCATATATTATTTGTATGTATATATGTGTACATAAATTAGATTTGTGTATTTCTCCTTTTATCCTTTGGATATAATCATAGAGTTTTAGACTTAGGAACTTAAATGGATTCTCGAGAGAATAATTCCTTCTATCTCAAGACAGACTGCACATGGAGATCCTAGGGAGAGAGAATCTATCTTGTTTTTAAATTACCTTCTTTAACCTCATTGTAATAACTTTTATTATTCCTTTCTGTCCTACATCTCCTTGTGAATGTACTGTAAATGGAATGAGTGAGCTTCCAGAGAGGCAAGGGCTGAATATATTCAGAATGAAGGGTCCATAGACTGCAGGCCTTTGAACCTTCTTTTAGGGTTTCTCTGCCCTATAGATCTTATCTGAAATGTTTTCTAGAAGGGGCCCGTTCCTTAGTGCACCGCAATGGCTGTAGCTTGTAGTACCTTCTCATCTGGTTCCCAGCAGTTGGAATTCCAAGTGTTGTTTGTCTCCTGGCCAGCACACATAAACAGTTCTGGGGCTGCCCACCCATGTGGGCTGTGAGCACAGGTTTTATCTGTTCACTGACACTCAGCCGAATTTTCTTTGCAGCTTTGTTAACATACACTTCAAATGAGTGTGGTAGGCTTAATCTTAATCAAATGTCTCAGTAATATATATCCACAGTATATCCACTGTTTAGGAATGCTGTATGTGGAATTCATGTGCATAGCATACACATATACATAAGCAAACACCACACTAACCACCCCGCTAGTTTAAAGGGTCCGTATATTTATGTGATGAGTCTATTTTTCAACAGGACTGGTTTAAATAAATGGCTTAAATAAACACTTCCTCTCCTGGCAATTCTTGCTCAAGGTCACCCAGCAAGTTCAGAGACAGGATAAGCACAGACCTAGGAAAAGTTTCTCTCCTGACAATTTGGTGCTTATTAACTGGTAAATATGTGTGAATGCAGTTTTGTGATGTCCATTTCACTAAGTGATCTGGTCACCAGGACCAGGCTGCTAAATGAAGCTTTCTCCTCACTGTTTTTACTGGTATTCTATTTAAGGACAATATAAAACTTGGCTTTTCTATTCTGCTTGATTTAGGATATATCAGGAACATGGGAGTTTCGTGGCTTGCCATGAATTACTGATGAGGCTAAGATTTATAATAAGCTCTTTTCACCATAAAGGGCAATGAAACCACCTTATTTAGATTACAACATTACAATCCCAGATGTACTTATAGAGAAAGTGGAAATAGCACCAAAGAAAACAAAGATGGAGGGGAAAAAAATCCAGCTAGGCTAGACTAAGTGTATACAGAAGAGGCCTGTGCAGGGGGTTTCATAGTTTTGAGGGCACTGAAGGATTGATTTTTCAAGGCATTTGAAAGAAAAGAGAGCAAAAGCATGGGAACACATTTCAGATCTTACTATTTTAAAAAATGAATATATTAATTCATATTCCTGCTTTCTCACTTATGTAAAATTTTTATGATAACAAGTTAAGGACATCGTTGCTAAAAGCATTAGAAGTGAGCAAGTAGACTTTCACAAATGACATTGCACACTGCATCACACCTTTGCTATGACCGACATTTAGAGAATACTTGATTGCACTGAGAACGTTGTTTATTGACTATAAGAAGACTAAACCAAGAGATGTAGTACAGCAAAGTTTCTCCTTAAAAGCACTTTTTCAACAAGGCATCTCCTCTGCACTTCAAAATTTTTACCAGATTCCTTGAAAAACACAAAAATAGAAATGATCTTGTTTGAAGGTCCATTCCCCTCCTAGCCTTGTTTTTGACTTTCTGGATTTCAAAATCATGCCCCATTTACTGTTGACTCATCCTGAAACTTCTCTAGGATTTGATTCCGCTTTTGGCTGGAATAGACTCTACACCTTGGAACAGTCTATCATCCATGTGGTCTGCTCACCATAAAATTACTTTCTCTGAGGTTTACCCTTCTTCCATTAATTAATTCCTCCTGGAGACTCCATTTTGAGAAAGGGCTCAGGCTCCTTCTCTCCCTTCCCTCTGCTCCATTCCTCCCTACAGTTTCTTTTTGTGTGTTTTCTTTTCTCTTTAGTTTGTAAGCTCTTTGAGGACAGGGACATATTTTTTTGCTTTTATATTTTTTTGTTTGTATTTTTTGTTTGTATTTATAACCCCAGAGCTTAATACAGTGCTTGGCACTCAGTAATGTCTTAATAAATGCTTGTTTTCTTCCTTGAGGATCCTGATAACTAATATAAAGCAAGGCATAAAATAAGGATACATATGCTCACCAACAATGTTTGCCATTGGCATGGAGAAGATCCAGTGTATAGTCCAAGTCAAGGAGGGATTCCTTTAAGAATGTGAGGTTCTGCAGAAATCTCTGTTTGCAAATGACATTGTGAATTGGCATCATACCTTTTTCTCAACCTAGTAAGTACAAGTCATAATCACTCTGAAGAATTTGACCTAGCTAGTGAGAGGAAACATTATATAGATGAAGAATGATTATTGAACAGTTGAATGGATAACCTATAGGATCACTGAACAAGTTGGACAGACACTGCCATTGGACAATGAATTGGGCCCAAAATTGAACAGGAGGAAGGAAACTGAGGCTGAATTGGCTTGGAGAAGTTGCAAGGTCCTTATTCTAAGTTTCTGCTTAAAACAAAGTTGCATACCAATATTCTTCTGGTATTCTTATGCTTTTACATGGCTGTAAGTAATAGAATGTTATACTGAAGAATTATAATTGAGAATCACTCAGAGGGATGTGGTGAGGTCAGAACAAGCTATAACATATTACAAATAAAGAATTTTTAAAAATAGTGTAAATAATTCCATAAAAATGCATGAGTGGAAAACAAACAGGTAAATTACATAAGGAGAATGAAGCATAACCAATGAAAAAACCATGTGTGCTCCACTGGTACCCTTGTGGTATCAAGAAAGGTATGATATCAAAGTAAGGAAGATCCACAGAACATTGGGTAGAAACCCACAGAAAACTTTGGGGAGGAAATGGAAAAGAATCACACAGAATAGGGAGATACGGATGGGTTCTGATCTAAATTTCTGGAGAGAATTCGAACATTGACAAGATCATACATAGATCCATTTGCGTATTTGCAAGGCTAATACGAAACTCTTGGGAAATGATTTCTATGACCAACTTTTATATCCCTTATTAAACCTTAAACTCTTTCACTGAAAGTGCAGTGTTCAATGGCATCTCCTCAAAAAGCCCCTCACTTCAACATATATTACTAAGTAGTAAAATAGGTAGGTCTTTGAGAAATGCCTATGAATAATTCATATGAAATTTCATAGCATCCTCCCTTAGACAAGTCATTTAACCTCTCTGATCTTCATTTTCCTCATCTGTCATGTTAGGGAAGCAATATAGGATTACTATGAGGAAAATGTTTTCTATGCTTTAAAGCTCTGTATGACTTGTTACTCATATTCCTTTACTGCAATTATATTTTTGTTATGCATATTTGTATGCATGTCTCAGTACCAGCACTCCCTTTGACTCCACAAATGATAAAGTCCTTAAGGGCAGAGATTTAGCATCTTATTAATTTTTCTTTATTTTTCAGAACCTAGTATAGTGCCCCGTCTGAAGTAGATATTTAATAAATGTTTGGATCAATGAGTGAAAAGGAATGAATGAATGAGTGGAACAGTCAAAAGAACTTCACCAAAGTAATATGCCTTACAAAAAGACAAGATTATTTTAAACTAATTCAACTAGCACTTGTTAAATACCTCCTATGTGCAAGTCAGTGTGTCAAAGTGAACTTCCACTAGAATGCTGTACAGTTTTCAAAGTCCTTTATATGCCTTTTCTAATCTGATTCTCACAGTTCCTTAAACTTAGAGAATAAAGGGACATATAAAGCTCATGACAGGAGAAATTGAGATTTTTTCTCACTACATCAGATTAACTTCCTTTACCCTACTAGGTAAAAGAGAATGGTGGGGGTGATCCCTCTGGCTCTGACACAGATATGGAGCAGATTTTGGCCCTAGCACAAGTTGGAATTGTTAGGCAATGCCACAGTGAGGTATCAGAAGTTGGCCCTGGAAGAGCTGAGGGTTGGGGGTGGGGGAAATCAGGCTCCAGCAGCGAACCTTAGAGCCTGGATTCTGTGAGGCTTAGATTCGATCAAAGGGTTGCACTTGAGGATCTAGAGGGCCACATGTAACCTAGAGACCTCAGGTTCTCCACCCCTGCCCTAGAGCCAATGGTGTTCCTGATACTGGTCATTCACATCCTAAGGACTCAGTTATTCAAAAGGGAGGAGGTGAAGCCTAGAATTCTAGTCTTTGTTCTCCAACTTTTTTTTTTAATAAAAATTTATTTATTTAACTTTTTACATTCATTTTCACAAAATTTTGAGTTCCAAATTTTCTCCCCTTTTATCCCCTCTCCCCAACCCAATACACCGAGCATTCTAATTTTCCCTATCTCCAATCTGCCCTCTCTTCTATCCTCCCTCCCTTCTCTTGTTCCCATCTTCTCTTTTGTCCTGTAGGGCCAGATGACTTTCTGTTCCCCATTGACTGTATTTCTTATTTCCTAGTAGCAAAAACAATACTCAACAGTTGTTCCTAAAATTTTGAGTTCCAAATTCTCCCCATCCCTCCCATCCCCACCCATTCCCTTTGGGAAGGCAGGCAATTCAATATAGGCCATATCTATGTAGTTTTGCAAATGACTTCGATAACACTCATGATGTGTAAGACTAACTATATTTCCCTCCATCCTATCCTGCCCCCCATTGTTTCTATTCTGTCTTTTGATCCTGTCCCTCCCTGAGTGTTGACTTCAAATTGCTCCCTCCTCCCATTGCCCTCCCTACCAGCATTCCTCCCCTTGCTTATCTCGTTCTCCCCCATTTTCCTGTATTGTAAGATAGGTTTTCATACCAAAATGAGTGTGCATTTTATTCCTTCCTTTAGTCGAATGTGATGAGGGTAAACTTGTTTTTTTCTCAGCTCTCCTCTTTTTCCCCTCCACTAAAAAGTCTCCTGTTTGCCTCTTGAATGAGATATAATTTACCCCATTCCATTTCACCCTCTTTCCTCCCACTACATTTCTCTCTCACCATTTACCTTAATTTCTTTTAAGGTATGGTCCCATCCTATTCAATTCACTCTGTGCTCTCTGTCTCTGTATGTGCGTGCATGTGTGTATGTGTGTGTGCGTGCATGCGTGTACATGTGTGTGTGTGTGTATGTGTGTGTGTGGTCCCACCAACTACCCAGATACTGAAAAGTTTTAAGAGTTACAAATATTGTCTTTCCATGTAGGAATGTAAACAGTTCACTTTTGGTAAGTCCCTTATGACTTCTCTTTGCTGTTTACTTTTTCATGCTTCTTCTCATTCTTGTGTTTGAAAGTCAAATTTTCTTTTCAGCTCTGGTTTTTTCATCAAGAATGCTTGAAAGTCCTCTGTTTCATTGAAAGACCATATTTTCCCCTGAAGTATTATACTCAGTTTTGCTGGGTAGGTGATTCTTGGTTTGAGTCCTAGTTCCTTTGACTTCTGGAATATCCTATTCCACGCCCTTCCATCCCTTAATGTAGAAGCTGCTAGATCTTGTGTTATTCTGATTGTATTTCCACAATACTGGAATTGTTTCTTTCTAGATGCTTGCAATATTTTCTCCTTGACCTGGGAACTCTGGAATTTGGCCACAATGTTCCTAGGAGTTCCTCTTTTTGGATCTCTTTCAGGCGGTGATCGATGGATTCCTTCCATACTTATTTTGCCCTCTGGTTCTAGAATGTCAGGGCAGTTTTCCTTGATCATTTCATGAAAGATGATGTCTAGGCTCTTTTTTTGATCATGGCTTTCAGGTAGTCCCATAATTTTTAAATTGTCTCTCCTGGATCTATTTTCCAGGTCAGTTGTTTTTCCCATGAGATATTTCACATTCTCTTCCATTTTTCATTCTTTTGGTTTTGTTTTGTGATTTCTTGGTTTCTCAGAAAGTCATTAGCCTCCATCTGTTCCCTTCTAATTTTGAGAGAACTATTGTCTTCAGTGAGCTTTTGAACCTCTTTTTCCATTTGGCTAATTCTGCTTTTGAAAGCATTCTTCTCCTCACTGGCTTTTTGAACCTCTTTTGCCAATTGAGTGAGCCTATTTTTCAAGGTGTTATTTTCTTCAGCATTTTTTGGGGTCTCCTTTGCCAAGGTATTGACCTGTTTTTCATGCTTTTCTTGCATCTCTTTCATTTCTCTTCCCAGTTTTTCCTCCACCTGTCTAACTTGATTTTCAAAATCCTTTTTGAGCTCTCCCATGACCTGATCCCACTGGACATCCACCCTGGATGTGTGGGATACAGAGGCCCCAACCTCCACGTCTTTCCCTGATGGTAAGAATAGTTCCTCGTCATCAGAATTGAAAGGCGGGAATATCTGTACCCCCTCAAAGTAGCTTTCTATAGTCTTATTTTTCTTTCCTTTTCTGGGCATTTTCCCAGCCAGTTACTTGACTTCTGAGATTCCTGTCCACCCCTGCCTAGATCTGCCCAGCTAGTGCTTGGGGTCTGAGATTCAAATGAGCTTTCTGCAGCGGGGCATGGCTGCTATTCAATGTGAGCTTAAGTTCTGGTGCTTGGGTGGGGGCAGGGCCGCCTCCCAGGCTCAGTTCCCTCAGGGGATTTATGCAGAGACCTTTGGTAATGGAGCTCCTGCTTGCTCCGGGAATCCTGGGCCTCTGACGCTGCCTCCCGAAGGGGTCCGAGCCACGGAGACACCCCGCCCAGACGTCTCTCTCACTGACCTGTAGTGTCTGTGGGCAGAGGGACCTTTGCGGCTGCCTGAGATTCCTTCCCTGAAGCCTGCTCAGATCTGCTCTTCTGGGGCTGGGTGGCCAGGGCAGCACAGGGGTGGACTCTGCTGTGCAGAGCGTGATGGACCCCTGGGGCCTGCTCTCCCGGGCTCTCTGGAATGGAAATCTTTTCCACTGTGTTTCTGTGCACCTTGCAGTGCTCCAGAATTTGTGGGGTGTGGTGTTCTTCTTGCAGGAAATATATGGGCTGTGGGTTTGGAGCTAGCATATGTGAGTCTTTCTACTCCGCCATCTTGGCTCCACCCCCGTTCTCCAGCTTTTATCCCTCCCCTCAGGGGATAATTGAGTTACTTGGGTTGGTTTTTTCTTTTTCTTTTAAGTTTTTGGTTCAGTACTGCCTGTGTTAGACTTCTTGTGTCCCTGAGAGTAAAGTTGTCTGGTATCATTCTAAAACCATTTAAATGGTGATAGATTCTCTAGAATCACAAAAGCATAGAGACTTGGAAAGAATTTTAGCAGTCTTCTAGTCTAATGCTTCCACAAAAAGAATCCCATTATAACATACCCAGCAAGTGGTCAACCGGTCTCTGCTTGAAGGCTTCTAAGAAATAAGGACCCACAACCTCTTGAGGCGCTTCCTTCTACTTTTGGACAACTCTAATTGTTAGGAAACTCTTCCTAACAACAAGCATTAATTTTAATTTTTCAACTTCTTCTCTGTTGTTCATGATTATACCCTCTGGGCTCAAACAGAGTAAGACCTATCAGTCTTCAACATGGCAGCCTTTCAGATGCTTGAAGACAGCTGTCATGTCTCAGCCACAAGTCTTTTCTTCTTTAGACTAAACATTACTCGTTCCTTCAATTAATCCTCAGATGGCCATTCTATTTGTCCCTGTCTCTAACATATCAGTGTCTTTCTTAAATTATAGTGCCTCAAATTGAACACAATACCCTGGATGAGTTCTGACAAAGGCGAAGTGGAGTAGGACAATCACTTCTCAATTCCTAGAATATGTTTCTCTTAATGCAGCCCAAGAGGGAATTTGCATTCTTCTATTCCACATCACACTGTTCACTTATTTTTGAGCTTATTCTACATTAAAATCCTCTGATGTTTCTTTTCAGAAAAAATGCTGCTTAACCAAACTTCTCTTGTGGCATATACTTGTAAAGGTGGTATTTTAGTATCCAAGTATGAGACTTCACATTTATCCCCATTAAATTTCATCTTACTAGATCTAGCCCAATGCTTTAGGCTATAAAAAAAACATTTTTTTGACCCTAACTCTGCCACTCATTGTATTAGCTATGTTACCCACATTTGTGTTCCCAGCAGATTTGATGAATATGAGAGCTATACTTTTATGTAAGTTATTGATAAAAATAATAAATGAAGTGGACCATGACAGATTCCTGGAGTACTTCATTACAGACCTCTTACAACGTCGACAATGAGTCATTAACAACTCCTCTTTGAATCCAACTATCCAACAGGTTTTTAATTCATCAGATTATAATTGCATCTAAACCAATTCTAGATCTTTATAAGAATAGTATGAGATGCTTTGTCAAAAACTTTTCTAAACTATATCCATAGCCTTCTCTTCATTTATTAGTTCAACAATACTGTAAAAATAAAATGTTTCATGTAAAAATAAAATAAAATAATATGATCTATTTTTGATGAAGTCATCCTGGGTCATTATAATCACTCACTCCTTTCTACATATTCACCAGCCATCCCTGTAATGATCCATTCTAGAATTTTCTCACTGTCAAGCTCACTGACCTTTAGTTAGAAGACCTTTCCACAAGTGGTGTGGTGCTGATGTAGAAGTAATATCTGCCATACAGCCTAAGCTAGTTTTTCCTTAAGAGTTACTGAAACCATTTTAGAGGCATAATTGGCTCAAGAGTCTAAGATTCAGTAAAAAAAAAACATTTGACAGAGAGGCAAGAAGAATTATCCCTCAATCTTGACTAGTGTGCCAACCGTATTCAAAAGAGGCAGTATTAGATCTTTGCTGAGTATCCTATCCATGTTATGGTTAGTAAATCTTTTAACTATTTGATTGTTTATTAGAGTTTCATTTTTTCCCCCATTTTTGTCCCCTTCGAAAATACTCAATCGGACTGAATCATGCTCAGCTTGTAACAACAGGGTATCTGCCCAATGTGTTAGAGTCCTGGCATCTTTTGGATTATGACAATGAATTCTATGGTGATCAAATGAGATGATGTATATGAAAGCATTTTGTAAATTACATATTATTTTCCCAATAGAAGGTAGTGTCATAACTTAAGCTGCACATAATAGGCATTTAGGAAATGTTTTCGACTTGAGTTTGTCCTTGAGTTTCTCTAATTCTCTTTTTGCTAAAGTTTAAATTATCTTTCATAGGACCTGGGAACCACATTGATAAGTGCCAAAGAAATGTCTAGACTGCAAGGTCTGGATTAAGACCATGTCTGGGAGCCCAAATGAGCTTTTGTTTTTTCACTATTAGAACACAGAAGTGATCTCTTTGGTGTGTTTAATGTTGGAAATGTACAATGGATAAGAATAAAAAATTGTGGTTATATTATGATTTTTATACTACAGCCTAGCTTTATTTTTCTCTAGGAGCAATTAGTATTTCTTAGGTCCCTGGCACCAGAAATTATATTTCTTAAATACTATTTTCACAATGTCTATACCCTCTTCAAAAGCAAACTCAACCTTCAAATTAGTTCTTGAATCAATTGTCAACTTTATGGTCTTTTTGGAATGTTTGAATGCTTAACTGTTCTCCTATTGATTCGTACTCTGTATTATAGTCAAACTTCCCTTCCCTCAGAACATACTCTCCTACATAGGCATGTAGGAGTGATAGATGACCAGTAGAAGGATATGTTTTTTGGGTGACATGTTTTTTTCACTTCCAAGTTGTAAGGGTAATGAGACAGTCACAGATATTAGTTGGAATATCTGCACTGTGATATATGATTCTGGTGACATAAGCTTTGGTGAAGGAGGTTGTTATTGAATGAAACACTATTAGGATGTTTCCATGGCTATATGAACCAGAGAACTTCTAGTATTTTCTTTCATGCCTTAGAGTTATTTCAGTTGGTGTATCTCTTAAAGTTTGCCTGTTTGGGTCTAGGTCTTGGGAGTCATGTTTTCTCAGGGGAATAGGTACTTTGTGGCAGGAACTATGTTATATTGTCTGTGGACTACACAAAGGAACCACAGATCTAGCCATAATTGGTCATATTACTGTAGTTGGTTGTCATAGATGAGAAAAGAATTTTTTAAATGAACTATAGGAATTTAGGATGAGATATAAAACAGAGATATGATTGTAAAACAATTTGTATGGAAGTGATGTAGAGGCTTTAAAATACTACTAGCTTAAGATGAGTTAAGGGGGACATGGCAGAAAAAATTCTGTTACATCAATGTAATGGAATAGTGCTGTGTACTAATAAAGGACAAGTGAGAGAAATTCATAGATATGTAGAAGATTTATGTGAACTGATGCAGAGCAAAAGAAGCAGATTTAAGAGAACAATTTATACAATAACCACAGAATGTAAATGAAAAGATCACTGGAGGGAAATGTTAGTAAATAAAAGAACAATGAATATCTCAAAGAAGAGATAAAGAAACATCCTTCCTGGAATGACAGAGAAGTAGACTGTTGAATGCATTAGTTTTGTATACATTGTCAGACACACTGAATGTGTCATATATTTTTTGCTGAATTATTTTTCTTTGTCACAAATAAGGATTCAGTTTGGAGAAGCATTAGAAATAATTGTGATAAAAAGACACACATATTTGTATATGTATACGTATACATGTACACTCACTATATGTAGATATATACAGCATTATAGATAGACATAAATTTTGGTCTATATAGATATATATGTATTATATACATATACATGTTGTATATATAAACTGAACTTTTAAAAGATAAGCTAACCATGACAGGGTTGTCATTAAAAAAATTTAATATGATCCTAGGTGGCAGCTAGGTGGTACAATGGATAGAATACTGGGTCTGGAGTCAAGAAGACTCTTCTTTCTGTGTTCAAATCTGTCCTCAGATACTTCGTAGCTATGTGAGCCTGGGCAAGTCACTTAACCCTGTTTGCCTCAGTTTCCTCATCTGTAAAATGAGATGGAGAAGGAAAGGGCAAACCATTCCAGTATCTTTGCCAAGAAAACCCAAATGAGGTAACAAAGTCAAACATGATTGAAATATGACTCAACAATCAAAAACAGAAGGTAATTGACCTATATTATATTTTATATTATCTATATAGGTCTTGCTGTAATTAGTTTTGTATCAGTATCTTACTTTGTAAGGAGTATTCCTAAACCTCAGACTCTCTCAGCATTGTCTACCCTCATCAGTCTCCTAATTTATCTCTCCTAGATAACTTTGTATCATCCTCATTGGTTGTTGTTTTCTCAGGATTATAAAAATGATCTACTTAGCCCAGACAGGTGAAACTATGACTCTGTGTTAGGATATCTTTCTCCTTGCAATATTTTGGCCAAGCCACAAAAATATATACTGAGCCAATTCTAAAACATGTTTAACAATTTCCAAAAGCATGATCCAGCATAGGTAGGTGGCACAGTGGATCAAGTGCTGACTCTGGAAGATTAATCATCCTGAGTTCAAAATCGAGCCAAACACCCTTGCTAACTGTGTGACCCTAGAAAGGCTGGTGACTTCACACAGCCTTCCCTTACTGTAATCCAATTCATTTGCAAATCATGGCATCATCTTTCTGATGTCATGGTTCTCTTCAAGAACAAAGGACAAAGCACAACCTAGGCAAGTCACTTAACTCTGTTGACAAACCTCAACCTAGGCAAGTCACTTAATCTTGTTTACCTCCATTTCTCCATCTTGAAAGTGAGCAGGAGAAGGAAATGGCAAACCACTCCAGTATGTTAGCCAAGAAAACCTCAGATGGGATCACAAGGAGAGTGGCACAACAAGGTTATAATCTGATTACTTGTCAATAGACTTATTTCTTCAAAGATACATCATTTTTATCATTTTTTTGAATCAGGAGGGGAAAACAATTTTCCACACCCTCCTTTCAGCTCTAGTGCTTTTGCATAGTCTTTGTGTTAAGACAATTTTAGTTTTTTGCCTTCAGATTGCTTTATTTGTGGGTTGGTTGCCTGATTCTCCTAGCCTCAGCAAGTATAACTTATTGGGAGTTGACTGTAATCTGGGATAGCACTGATCTGAAAGCTCCTCAATAATTTTTTTATTAGTAGATGAGAGATAAGGTCCCACTATGCTTAAAAAATATAAATATATTTTATTTTTTCCAATTACATGTAAAGATAGTTTTCAACATCCATTTTTTATAAGATTTTGAGTTCCAAATTTTTCTTCTTCCCTTTCTGCCCTCCCCAAGATGGCAAACAATCTGATATATGTTATACATGGGCAATCATGTTAAATATATTTCCACATTGGTTATGTTGTGAAAAAACAAACAGAACAAAAGGAAAAAACTACAAAAAATAAAAACCAAAGAAAGTGAAAATACTGTGTTTTGATCTGTATTCAGACTCCATCCGTTCTTTCTTTGGATGTGGATGGAATTTTCCATCAAGTACCTTTTGGAATTGTCTTGGATCATTGCATTGCTGAGAAGAGCTAAATCATTGTTGATCATTGCACAACGATGTACAATATTCTACTGGTTCTCCCTGGTTCACTTCACTCAGCATCAGTTCATGTAAGTCTTTCCAGCTTTTTCTGAAATCTGCCTGCTTATCATTTCTTATACTACAATAGTATTCCATTATATTCATACACCACAACTTGCTTAGCCATTCCCCAATTGATATACATTCTCTCAACTTCCAATTCTTTGGAAGACCTATTATTCTTTGAGAGTCTTTCTGCTTGTTTGCAATAAAGAATGATAAAAAATTCCAAAGTGTAGCACTCTGAGACAAATTGGAAAATTCTGGAGTCCACTTTACAAAGAAACCTACATGGGCAGATATAAGTATGGAGAAGGTAAAGGGATCCAAAAGCAAAAAGGAGTGACAGAAGAGTTTGTTAATTGAACTGATCCAATATATTCTTTTCTAATATGCTGAGAACTGGGTCAATACTTCCTAAAGATGGTTTTGCTGAAGCTAAGAAAGATTCATTGCAAATTTCTGTTTGCTTATCTGGCTTTTTTAGGATCTCCATTATTTCCCTGTCTTGGGTTTTCTTTGGATGCAAGGCAAAGATAATAATTCAACAATGTCCTGTTGGAAATTTGAGTGTATTCTAGATGGACTTAAAAAAAATATTTGGTTATCCAGCAAGATGTTTCTTATGTTTCTACATCTAACATTTCTCTGTGGTTTGGCAATATCAAAACTTTTTTTTTTTGTGGCTGAGTCATATCTTAATTGGATCAACTCTTGGAAATTCAGTTGAGCTCTTTCTAGAATTTGTTTCAAGTTTCTCATGTCTGCCAACCTTCACACTCGAAGATGAAACAAATAGAATACTATTCTTTCTTTCTCTGCCTAGTCAACTTTGTCTTTGGGGAAGAGGTTCTCATATACTCTAGTCCATATTGTACCACATATATCCCAAGTAGTCATTAACTCTAGGATGCTTCAAGTTGTATTCAGGTGTATCTCATCTGACTACGGCAAATAGGGGACCATGTGGCTAGAAGAAGAGTGAGAAACCTTGTGGTTTGGACTCAGTCAAGTCACTAGGGAATATTTGTCATCCATGGATAGTATTTGAGTAAGCATTGCAATACTGTGTAGGAATTTCTAGCAAATCTATTGCTCTCTTTTCATTTTGCCATTTTAATTGAGATGTGCAGAGTTTTTATGTATGAACTACATTGTTTCATTTTCTTAAGAATGAACTTCCTATCATGAACAAATTTCTCTCTCTTCCTTTTCTTCATTTTTTCCCCTCACACTTGGCTTAGGGGAGCACTTGGCCAATTACTGGACATGGTTATTTATAGGACCTGAATCAGAGAGCAGCTAGGTGGTGCGGTGGATAGAGTGCTGGGCTTGGCGTCAGGAAGACTCATCTTCCTAAATTCAAATCTGGCCTCAGGCACTTACTAGGAGTGTGGCCCTGGGCAGGTCACTTAACCCTGTTGGCCTCAATTTCCTCATCTGTGAAATGAACTGGAGAAGGAAACGGGAAATCAATCCAGTATCTTTGCCAAGAAAATTCAAAATAGGGTCAGAAAGAGTTGGATATGACTGAAAAAATGACCGAACAACGATGAGACAAATAAAGATGTGAAATTGAAATAAGGAATCTCAGAGCTGGAAGTCTCTCAGAGGTCATTTAGTCCAGAGTTGGAGAGCTCACTAACCTTCTGAGGAAAGTTACACTTTGCACAGATCAAAATTGGGAGGAAACTTTTCTTTATATTAAACTGAAATTTGTGTCTCTGGGTCTCCTACCCATTATATTAGTTCTGCTTTCTGGTGCCAAGAAAAACAAGCTTAATCCTTGCTCCTAAGCAAGTGAATTGTACACCTTAAAACATGATTTAATTATGTTACAATCATTGCTACCATTTCTACTCCACAGAGTAGAATAAAGACACAGAGACAAAAACAAAACAGCCTCTACCCTCACAAAGATTATTATATTATTATCAGAGTGAACAGCATGAATACAGATAAGTAAATACAAATTAAATGCAAAGCAAGTAAAAATTAAATTTGGAAGGGGGAGGGCATTAGGAATTGATAGAATTAAGATAGGTCCCCTATAGAAAGCATCATTTAAAAGTTTCAAAGGAGCTAAGGATTCTGCTTTGTAAAGGTCAGCAGGATGTATGTTCTATGAATTAGGGGCACCTGTGCAAAGATACAGATGAAAGAGAGAATGTTGTATACAGAGAACAGGAAACAAGACAGATAAAAGGTATAGTGTTAAAGAGAGTAATGCGCAGTAAATAGCCCTGGAAAGGTAAACTGGGAACAGTTTGTCTTTACAATGCTAGACGAAAGAATCTGTATTTTATCCTGGAGGCAATAGTTCCTCTGGAATAACATAAAAAATTAAAATAAATAAAAAATAAGCTTCCATCAGAAGCTTAAAATGTTTAATGGAAGTGACCATAGTCATCTACTCTTTCTTTTTTTCTCCAAACTAAATATCCCCAATGAAAGAATATGAGGAGGAGCTATGACACCCATAAGTTTTGGTCCATTGTCTCATTGGGAGTCAAACAGGTAAGAGGAGAACCAGAGAAGAGTGGTCAGTATTGTCAGATGCTACTGAGAGGTCAAAGATGAAGACTGAAGAAAATCCAATGAATTTGTCAATGAGTATCACTTCCTATTTTTGCCAGTGTTGTCAACATTTATTAATCATGTTCCAGATGCTGAAATATGCTCTTATGTGCTAAATGGTAGGGATACAAAGAAAGGGGAAAAACCCCTAACAGTCCTTGATTTCAGGGATATCATGATTTAATGAGAGAAATTTGAACAGCAATTCACAGATAAGATATATTCAGGATAAGGTGGAAATAAAGTGAGAAAGTATTAAGATTAAGGGATACTGGGAAAGACTTCTTGTAGAAGGAGGGATTTTAGCTGGGATTTGAAGGAAGCCAGGAGGAAGAAATGAATAGAGATTGAATGAAAATGAGACTTAAAAATGAGAAAGAGAATTCCAGGCATGGAGAAAAACAGTCAGAAAACAAAGGGTCTTCTTTAAGGAACAACCTTGGCCAGTGTCGCTGGATTGAAAATTACATGGAAGGGAGTAAAGTGTTAAAAGACTGAAAAGAGAAGTGACTAGGTAATGGAGGATTTTGAAGTCAGACAGAGGATTTTATATTTGATCCTGGAGGTAATATGTTGCCAGTGAAGCTTATTAAGTAGGAAAATGATATGGTCAGATCTGTGTTTTGTAGGAAGATCAATTTGACAGCTGAGTGGAGGATAGATTGGACTGGGGAGAGACTTGAGGGGAGAGACCAACGAGACTACTGCAAGAGTCCAGGCATAAGATCAGTGAGGTTATTTCTTGTCCAGGGACATCATGACTTGGCAGACATAAAGTAATGAGGGCCTAGGAAATGTAATAAAAGTAAAAAATGATAGTATACATGTAATTCATTTTATTGTGTTTAGTATTATCGTGCTTTTCAGAGTTTTGTTATTTTTTTTATTACAAATTGAATGTTTGTGGCAACCCTTTGTCGAACAAGTCCATGGCACCATTTTTCTAACAGCAAATGCTCACATCATGTCTCTGTGTGTTATATTTTGGTAATTTTCACAATATTTCAAACTCTTCCATTATTATAACTGTTATGGTGACCTGTGATTAGTGACCTTTGTTGTTACTGTTGTCATTGGTTTAGGTTGCTAGGAATCATGCCTATCTAAGACGGCAAACTTAACTGATATATGCTGTGTGTGTTCTGACTTCTTCAATAACAGCAACTACTACCATAATCAGTCTGGAGTCATCAACACTGAGGCAACATCCTACACTAGCAAAAAGTTTATGACATACTGAAGGCTCAGATGAGGGTTTTAGTATTTTTTAAACAATAAAGTATTTTTGAAATTAATTAACTTAATTTAAAATAAATTTTAAAACATTTTAATTGACTTTAAAAAATAAAATTAATTTTTTAGATATAACATCATTGTACACTTTCTAGACTACAGTATAATATAAGCATAACTTTTGTATGCACTGCAAAAGGGAAACCAAAAACTTCATGTTACTCACTTCATTGTGATATCTGTTTTATTGTGGTGGTCTAGAACTGAACTTGCAATGCTACAATGCTAATCATAGAGTTAAAGATCTTCCACATCCATTAATGGGCCTGCCTATTAAGGAAAGCTAGATTAGGGGAGATCCATACCTTTTGTTAATTTCTATTACACTGGTTCTCAAGGGTTGTGATGCCCTCTGGTTCTGAAAAATGTGTAAATACTCTGAGGTAAGGTTTTACTTTGGGGCTTACTCATTGGAAGTGTTTATTTCACCAGATAAGACTCTGGATAGCCACTAAGGAGCCCCCTTGGCTTTGAAAACCAAGATGTTGGTACTTGCCTTCCTAGTAACTATGTATGTATGGTCAGACAGTTATCTGTCTGTTGATCTGTGATGTATGTATTGCTTATGGTCAGGCAGCTGTAAGCCTTGTCTGTAGATTTTTTATTTCTCTGTATTTTCTCTGAAGTTCAGGGTGTTGACTTTTTCCCCTAAACTAAGTGAATTATATATGTGCTTGATTAAAGTGATTGTTGACCCCTCAGAAGTGGCTTTCCTTTTAGAAATGCACATCTAAGTACCTGTGATAACAGGCTCTCCTGTGTATGTCAAGGTGCTTACTTTTACAAATGCCCCCGAAGTATGCCTGTACTTGGCAATTATTGGACATGGGGAATTAAGGATGACACTAAATCTGGGTACCTGGGAAGATGGTCAATCATAATGCGGAAGTTAGGAAGAGTGGAAGGTTTCTTGGGGAAAGATGTAGAGTTCAGTTTTGCACATGTTGGGATTACAGGGGTGGGGATCTTTGTTCTGTGAAGTTTGGATTCAGACAAGGGCCACACTTGATGACCTAGAGGGCCACATGTGGATGGAATATCTATGGGATATATAGTTCTAGATGTCTAATTCATAGTGAGAGATGTAAGACAACATGTAGGGAGAGAGGTTAGGGCTACAAGTAGAATTTAGTCATTTGCATGGAAATGATAACTGAAACCCTGGGAACTGATGAGATCACTAAGTGAAATGATAGAAAAAAAGAAGGGGGCCCAGCACAGGGCCTTGGGGAGCATGCATAGTTAGGAGGTATGGCCTGGAGAAAGATCCAGGCAGGCAGGGAGATAAAGAATAAAAAAGTAGTTTTGCAAAAAAAAAAAAAACCCAAAAAACTATAGAGAAGAGAATAACAAGGAGAAGAAGATGACATAGTGTTAGAGTGTGAAGATTAAGGACAGAGAAATAGCCATTAGATATGGGGATTAAGAGACCATTGGTAAATCTGGACAGGAAAGTTTCAGTTGGAACTGAGGTTGGAAACCAGACAGCAGAGCATGGGTGAGCGCAAAGGAAGGATAGTCACTAATTGTAGGCATTCTCAAGGGGTTTAGCTATGAAACAAAGGAAAGCTGTAGGATGATAGCTGGTGGGGATGAATTGATCAACCGAGGATCATTTTTTGTCTTTATTTTTTTTGTTTGTTTTTAGGATTAGGGAAACAGGAGCATGTTTGCTGCTCATTCTTCATTCTTGAGGAGGACTCATGACATCATGAGGGTGATGTCTTGACTTGCACATGGATTGACCTGAAGTGAAGCAGAGCTACACAAAGTCATCAGTCTCACTTTTTTCCTCCAGAGTCATCTAAGTCCAGTGGCAAGACCTAGGTCAAGATGATTCAGCATATTTGTAAGAAATAGGGAAGCTGCAATATTAGAATTAATTGTTCTTTCTATATGTGATGGAATTTATTTGTAAGTCCATCTGGTCCTGGGTTTTTCTCCCCTTTGGAAATTCATCTGTGGCCTGTTTTGATTTTTTTCCCTTGATATTGGTTATTTTAAATAATCAATTTTAATTCTATTCATCTGGATATTTTTGTAGTTTTCTAAATATTCATTCATTTTATTTAGGTTATCAACTTTTTGACCTAAAATTGGGAAGAATTGATGATTTCTTTGATTGCATCTTCAGTTACTGTGAATTTTTGTTTTTCATTTTTATCACAATTTGGTTTTTCTCTTTTTTAAATTAAACTAGCTGCTTATTTATTTTGAGTTTTTTTCAAAAAACTCCTAGATTTATCAATTGAATGAGCTTTTTGTTTATAATTTTATTAATTTCTCTTTTGGTTTTTAGAATTACTAATTTGTGTTTATTTGGGATTTTTTTACTTGTTACTTTTTAAATTATTGTGCTGCATGCTCAGTTTATGTTCTGTGATTTTTCTCTTCTATTGACAAAAGCATTTAGATAAGCACTTTGTATTAACCAAGTCTCCTAAATTTTGTCATATTTCTTATCATTTTCTTTGATTAATTTTTTTCATTTCTATGACTTGTTTTTTGATTCATCAATTTCTCTAATTATGTTACTTAGTTTCTAATTAATGTTTAATCCTTTCTTCAAAGACTTTTTGTAGATAGTGAGGTAAGAGTCAAAGAGAAGGGAAGGCAGTAAGCATTTATTAAGTATCTATTATGTGTCAAACACTGTACAAGATTTTACAAATACTATCTCATTTAAACCTCAAAACAACCTGGTGGAGCAAGTGCTATTATTATCCTGGTTTTAGAACAGAGGAAACTGAAATAAACAGAGGCTAAGTGACTTCACTAGATCACAAATCTAGGAAGTATCAAAGGCTGAATTTGAAATCAGGTCTTTCTGACTTCAAGCCCCATTTTCTATCCACTATGCTATCTAACTGCCTTCATTGAATGTATTTTTATTATATTACATTGCGGTTAGTAAAAGATGGTTAATATCTTAGCTTTTCTGCATTTGTTTGTGAGGTTTTTATACCCAGCTTCAAGGCTAATTATTGTATAGGTGGCATGCTCATCTGGGAAGTATGTAAACCCTTTTCTATTCTTATCAGTAAAAATAGAGTTATAATGTCAAACTTCCCAAAATTCTGTTCAGGTCCTTAATTTGTTTTATATCTTTTAGTTAGATTTGTCTAGGTCTGAAAGTAGTACTATGTTTAGTAGTACAGTTTATTATTCCTTCAAGTAATTCAATCAGTATTTTCCCTTTAAATTCTTAGATGCTACACCATTCAAATGCATAACTATTATGTATTGATATTGATTCACTGTCTATGGTGCCTTTAAACATAATAAAGTTATCTTATCTCCTTTTACTTTGCTTCTTTTTACTCTACTTTGTTTGAAATCATGATAATTACCTTTGATTTTTCAAGTTCATCTGAAGCATAATAAATTTTACTCCACACCCTTATTTTGATTTTATGGTCATTTTTATTTGTCAAGTGCTTTTCTTGTCCACCGAACATTGCTGCATTCTACTTTTAAATCCATTCTGCTAGTTCTTTCCCATTTAATGGACAGATTCAATCTATTCATATTCATGTTTATGATTAATTATATATTTCCCTCCACCTTATCCTTTTATTTTTTTCCTTTGTCTCTCCCCTCCCTATTTTCAAAGAAGGTGATAAAAGAGAAAGAACATGTTTAATACTAATGATCGATAACTGACATGATCTGTTTTCATTCTATTGCCCCTCCCTTTCTCTTTTCTACCTCCCATTCCCTGATCACAGCTTTTATTTTTTCCTTTTATTCTTTCAATCCTCCCTTCATACTATAAACTCTGACACTAGAGTTCATTTTGCTTATGACTGCACTCTCCCTGATGCTTTTCTCCTTCTCAAATACCATTCTCTCCACTATCTGCATCACCTCTTTTCTAATTGGGTGAAATTGCTTCTGTTTGGGCCATTCTCATTTTCAAGACATTCAATTCCTGAGTAAGTTTTATCCCTCTATAGTCTAAACTATTAATTATACTTCTCATTCTTTCCTCCCTCGCTGTAATTTCATTTAACATTAAATTGTTTTTTCTCTTCCAGGTAATCTTATATAGTTTTTGTGGCCAGGATATTCTTTTCTATTAGGTTCTCCTAGACTTGTGGAATTAATTTCTTCTTCTGGGTTTTGCTCTTGAGATTCTCTTAATTCCTGGTATTTCTTCTTTGTATTCAGCATTTTCGTCCCTTTGCTCACATGTCCTATTTCAGCTTCTTAATTTGGGCTTTGTACTCAAGTCAAATTCTGAGTGTGGATAATATTCTCTGAGCCTCTCTACCTTCTCTTATAGAAAGTAGGCTGACCCATAATTAGAACACAGTCATTCAGCTATGGCAGAAATGCAAACATCATACGCTTATTGAAATCATTGCATAAATTTTCTTTCCTTTCCATAATAATTGAGATGTTCAACTTTGGGTTTGTTTTTTGTTTTTCCCCCACTACAAATTAGCATTTACACCTTAACCCTAGCTAAGATACCTTAGTTAAAACTTTTACTCACAATTATCACCTCTTTTCTGAGGCCAAGGGAGGTTAAGTGATATAAACAATAAATAGTAGATAGCTCCATGTTTTCTGAAGCAAAATCCTGTACTCACACAGGAAAAATCTCAGGGTTGGGGGGGAAACTCAGAACCATCTGGTTCAAAAGTGGGGAACCTGGGACCTTGAGACCCCACTCCTGATTCTAGTTCAATGCATGCTTGAACAAAAATTCCCTATGTATCATATTTAAAAAATGATTGTCCAGACTTGAGGATTTCCAGTAAGTGAGAACCCACTTGCACCTGAGGGGGCCCATTACACTTCTGGTTCATTTTTTTCTTTTTCCTTTCCATTGGGTCTAAACTGACCTCTTTGCAAATTTGACTCATTGCTCTTCCTTATACCTCAAAGGGCCAAGGAAAACCAGTTTAATCTCTTGTACTTCCCAGTTCTTGAGATATTTGGAGGTAGTTATCATGATCCTATATAATTCTCTTCTCTAGCTAAACCTCTCTAAATCATTTAGCTGTTCCTCAAAACAGAAAACACAAAGATCCTTCTCTATACTGGATACCTTGTTCATTTCTTGAAGAAGTGAAGTTAAAATTTCTGGAAGTAACTTTGGGGATCTTTATGACATTCAAACTCTGAAAAAACGGTAAGAGTTCTTGGGTTTTAGAATATTTAATCACAAATATTTTTAATATAGCTAATGATAGCAGTGATAAGGCAAAAAGGACAGCCTTGCATGTTAAGGTTGGCTCTGAGCAAGAATATAAAGAAGTGAAAATTTTCTTTGAGTCTTTGATTTCAACATTTTCTTCCTAGAATTTTCTGTTCTTTATTTTATTTCCATATGCAATCTGTTAATGTTGTAAAATACATGTTATATTAATCCAATGTGGCCAAGATACTTAAATTTCTAAAAGGCATTTTTATTTTTATAAGGGGACTCTCTTAAGGGAATGAATTTCTAATGGTAGAACTGGATGGTGTTAAAGCTAGATGGCTCAGTGGATAGAGCACTGGGTTTGGAGTCAGGAAGACCTGAATTCAAATACAGATTCTGATATTTACTAGCTTCACAACTTTGGGTAAGTCACTTAACCTGTGTTTGCCTTAATCCATTAGAGAAGGAAATGGCAAACCTACTCCAGTATATTTGTTAAGAAAATCCCTTAGACAGTGTGGTCTGCAGGGTCATGAAAGATTAGACATGATTGAACAACAGAGATATTTTATTTTGGAGGTGGGGTATAGTGTGGTAGGGAAGGCACTCCTTGCCGACTTAGACAACTTCCCATATACATATAAGTCCATTCTGTTTACTTGTCCTGGGCAGGATGTTCTGACCAATTTCTCTGTCGAAAAAAATGCAGAAATGAAATAAAGTGCTGAGCAACAATGCCTGGAAATGGTATCACAATTTATGTTGTTCTTTTAATATTTCACATTCCACTGGATATAATATGGAACTTTAATGTATGATGCAAATGCCCACTAAATCCCAGGAATTATTTTTATACTTAGCCATGGACTCTCCTTGTCTAGAGAATGTCATACTAGTTCCATTAGGAAAACACATGATAAGGGAATGTTGTAAACATTGAAGTTGCTTAGTGAAAAATGATTCCTTTAGAGCAGGGAATCTAAAGCTTTTTGTGTGTGTCATATATTCTCTTGTCAATCTGGTGAGGTCTATGGACCTCTTTTCAGAATAATGATTTTAAATGACCTGTCCCTGTAAATCTTCCCCAACTCCTAACTTCTCCATTAATATAGAAAGCAAAACAATTCTTTCAGACCCTCAGGCTCCCAATTTAGGGGTTATCCTGGATTTTTCACTATCTCTCACTCTGTGTATCCTAACTGTTGCTGAGGCCTGTCAATTTCACCTTTGCAACATCTCTATAATATGCCCCTTTATCTCCTCTGACACTGCCATCACCCTAAGGGTACACCTTCACCACTTCACCCCTGGATTATTGCAATAATCTGCTGAAGGTCTGCTTGTCTCAAAGTCTCACTCCACTCCAATTGATTTATCTTTCAGTCACTAAAGTGATTTTCTTAAAATGCAGGTCTGACCATCTCACACCTCCCTTGCTCAATTAACTCCAGTGACTTCCTGTACTTTCTACGAGATGATACAAAATGCTCTGTTTGACCCTCAAAGCCCTTGCATAACCTGACCCCTTCCTGCCTTTCTAGTCACTATATACCTTACTCCCCAATACACAAGCCTCATGGCTAAGAAACTTCCTTTCTCTTTTATGGGCATTTTCTCTGGCTGTCCTTCATGCCTGGAATACTCTCCCTTCCACATATTACTAACTTTCTTGACTTCCTTTAAGTTCCAACTAAAATCCCATCTTCTACAGAAAGACTTCCTTAACTTAATTACAATGCTTTCCCTCTTTTAACTATTTCCTATTTATCCTGTATATAGCTTGTTTTGTATATATTTGTTTGCTTGTTGGTAAGCTCCTTGAGGACAAGGGCTGACTTTTGCCTGTTTTTGTGCTTCCAGTTCTTAACATAGTGCCTGGTATGTGTTAAACACTTAATAAATGAATGCACAAAATGAAATACATAAGATTATAAAGAAGACAAATGACATTGAAATACAATGATTAAAATATTAAATACAAAACAAAACATAAAGTCAAATTGCTGCTGGTAGGTAAAATTCAGGAGAGGTCTTTAACAAAAATTTTTAAACTTTTGTGAAGACCAGTGACTAAATTAATGGGAAATTAAGTCCTCCAAGATGAGAAGTAGTGGTTGGATTGTAACCTACAAAAGTATAGAGAGTACCCACATGGAGGAAATTTGGGGTCATATAAAATATCAAATAATTGGAGATGTGGCTGACAAGATGGTACTTGTCTTCCATATGATATTCCAACCTAACAACTCCAAAACAAAGCAAAATGTACCAAATCTAGAGTACAATAGACATATTAAAACATTAGACAAAATAACTTATTTGCTTAGGAGGTTGAGTAAAAGCTCCAAGGACTTCACTTGTCCAATGTTATTTTAAGAGGTGCTTTACTTTATGTTTCTCTTTTATTATCTTGAAGATTGATCATTATACTCATGATCCACTTATACTAAATTCACTCGATATCCACACCTCTAGCCCATAATGAATACTATCTTCAGTCAGTACAAACAAGTCTGTTCTGCACAATACAACTCAATCCTCCCATGACAATGATTCATTCTGAACCCCTTTCTCTATCTGATCAAGAAGACATGAATTCTGCCTAGCCATATGAAAGAAAAAGAGTAGGGTTGAGTAAGAAGAGAGGGGAGAAAGATGGTAGCACACAGTCATCATATTGGGTATTAATGGCCAAGGGAAAGAGAACTAGAAATGTAACTGGGGAAATCTTCTCTCCTCAGAATTTTTTTGGACAGAGAACTAGCCAGGACTCCATATAATATGTCATATAACACAGGGTTCTATATAATACACCCCATCTCAGAAGAATCAGGCTGTGAATGGGAGGAATCAAAAATTAGGAGAGAAGTTGGAGATATGTTACTGGGAATATAAGAAAAGGACTGGAAGACAAAACAGTTAAAAAAAGAAAGAATGATAAAGATAAAGAAGCAATGAGACTCATAAAGAGAAGGAAAAATTAAGAAAAGTCCCAAGTAAAGCCATGGTGTGTTGAACAAGTATTGTAGTATGAAAAAAATGAACTAAAAATTTCAAGTGAAAGAGACAGATTTCCAGGTTTTTCAGAGATCATGGAACAACAGCAAGAAACTTCAAGATGCTTCAGAAGGCAAAACTTTTAAGAGAAGATATTAGAATGGAAATTAGAAAAGAAATTAGAGTTCTCCAATAATAATTTATGAAAACAAAAAAGGACAAAAAAATATATATAGAAATAGAGTTTCTGAAAAAAGGAATAAGATTAGACACTTAACATAGAGATGAGGAAGTAAATATGACAGAAGTAAAAGATAATTTTGTAAGAAACAAGGAAACAAGAAAACATAGATTAAAAACTAATTGCAGATTAAACAACCTAATCTTAACAAATGAGTGATTTAAAGAACAAGTCATTGAAACAATTAAAAATTTCATCAAAGAGAATGACAATAATGAAACAACATATAATATCTATGGGATATAGCAAAAGCAGAGATTAGAGTATACCTCTAAATGCTTAGATCAATAAAACGGAGAAAGAGAAGACTAATAATTTGGGTATGCAATTGAAAAAACTAGAAAAAGAACAAATTGACAATTTCAATTAAACATTAAATTAGAAATCCTAAAAATTAAAGGTAAGATTAATAAAATTTACAGTAAAAAAAACCCATTGAATTAATAAATAAATCTAGGAGTTAGCTTTATGGGGAAAAAAACCCAAAATAGATAAACAATTGGTTAATTTGATTTAAAAAGAGAGAAGAAAATCAAATCATTATTATTAAAAATGAAAAGAGTAAATATGCCATGAATGAAGATGAAATTAAAGCAATTGTAAAGTCATTTTGCCTAATTCTATGCCAATAAATTAAACAATTTAAATGGAAAAATATTTATCAAAATATAAATTGCCTAGATGAGGAAAAGAGAAAATAGAGTATCTAAATAGACTTATTTAGAAAAAGAAATTGAGCAGGCCATAAATGAGCACCAGGACCAGGTGGATTTACAAGTGAAGTCTATCAATTGTTTAAAGATCAACTAATTCTAATATTAAATAATTTATTTTGAATAACAGGTAAGGAAGTGATTGTACCAAATTCCTTTTATGAAACAGGTAGGATATTGATACCTAAACAAGGAAGAGTAAAAACAGAGAAAGAAAATTATAGACTAATTTCATTAATGAATATGGATGCAAAAATCCTAAATAAAATACTAGCTAATATATTACAAAGATTATACATTATTATCCAATAGGATTTATACCAGGAATGGAGGGATGGTTTAACATAAGGAAAACTATTGATTACATTAATAGGAAAAGTTTTAAAAATCATGTAATTATATCAATAGGTGCAGAAAAAGCATTTGAAAATGTTCATCACTCATTTCTATTAAAAACACTTGAAAATATTGCTGTAGATGGATTTTTCCTTAAATTGATAAAAAGCATTTATTGAAAGTGATGGAAATCAACCAATGAGAATTAACTAAAGACCTTCCCAATAAGATCCAGTATGAAACAACATGCCCATTGTCACTAATGTTATTCAATATTGGAGTGGAAATCCTAGTAATAGCGTAAGAGAAGAAAAGAAATGGAAAGAATCAGAATAGAGAATGAAGTGATAAAACTATCTCTTTTTGCAGACCATATGTTGATTTTCTTGGAAAATTCCAAAGACTCAACTGGAAAGTTAGTTGAAATTTAATTTTAATGTAGTAGCAGGATATAAAGTAAATCCATATAAAAATCAGCATTCCTACATACCACAAACAAAACTCTGCAAGAAGAGATAGTTTTTAAAAAATGCTTAATTTAAAATAACTCTAGACAGTATAAAATACCTGGGAGTACACCTGCCAAAACAAACTCAGAAACTATATAAACAAATTTATAAAAAAACTTTTTAAACAAATAAAATCAGATTTGAATAATTGGAGAGATATTAATTGCTCATGGGTAGGCAGGGTCAATATAGTAAAAATGACAATTTTACCCAAACTAATTTACATATTCAACATGATCCCAATTAAATTACCAATTTTTTACTTAATTAGAACAATAGTAACAAAATTCATTTTGAAAAAGAAGTCAAGAATTTCAAAGGAAACAATGAAAAATAAATATGAAAGGAAGGAGGTGTAGCAGTACCAAATCTTAGACTGTATTATAAGGTAGTAATTATGAAATCCATCCGGTAATGGCTAAGAAATAGAAAGGTAGATCAATAGAATAGAGTAGACATACAATTTACAGCAGCAAATAAACATAATGACCTTGTATTTGATGAGTGTAATGACTTAAGATATTCAGATAAGAATTCATATTTGGTAAAAATTTTGGGAAAATTGGAAAACATTGTGGTAGAAACTGGGCATGGACCAGTATCTCACATTATTTACCAAGATAACAGAGAAATGGATATAAGATCTTAACATAAAGAAAGATTTTACAAGACAATTAGAACATGGATGAAAAACAATAATTAGAGAGCAAAATTGGATGTAAAATGGATAATTTTGATTATATTATTTTAAAAGGTTTTCATACAAATAAAATCAATATAGGCAAGATTGGAGAGAAAGCAGAAATTGGGGGTAAAATTATAAAGAGTTTATCAGATAAAGGTTTTGTTTCTAAAACATATAATGAATTCTGTCAAATCTATAAGAATCTATAAGAATATGATTCATTGCCCAATTGAGAAATGGGCAAAGAATATGAACAGGCAGTTTTCTTATGAAGAAATCAAAACAATTTATACTTACATAAAAATCTCCAACTCATTATGGATTAGAGAAATGCAGATCAAAACAAACTGGAGACATCCTTTTACACCTACCAGAATGGCTAAAATGTATAAGGGGAAAAGTGGCAAATGTTGGAGAGGATGTGGAAAAGTTGGGACACTGATTCATTATTGGTGAAATTAAGAAATGATCCAACCATTTTGAAGAGCAATCTGGAATTATATACCCTTTGATCCAGTAATACCACTACTTGGTCTCTTTCCAAAGATGGTCAGGGAAAAAGGAAAAGAACACACGTGTTCTTAAATGTTTATAGAAGTTCTCTTTGTAGTGTCAAAAAAACTTGTTGTGTTTATTTTTCCTTCTTAAAGAGGACCATGACATCAAGATGATGACATGACTTGCAGTTGACTTTTATTTGAATGAGACAGTGTTGCGCAAGGTCACCAACCTCACTTTTTTCTCCTGAGCCATCTGGGTCCAGTGACATGATATTCATCAGGATGACTGGAGATGGCCCAGGATGCAGTGGAAGTCCCTGGCCCTTTCAGGCTAAGGTCTTATCACATTCTCACTTTGAATGAGATTCAATGGATAGGCTTCTTTAAATTACTCAAGGGATGGCCCCTTTAATAAAAAAAAAAAAAAACTGGAAGAGGAAGACCCTCAGGGTTCCTGGGTTAACAGAGAAACAATTGCTATTTAGTTATTACATTCACTCTATGCTAGGTAGGTATACTATTGTGCTATAAAAATGATGAGCTCAATGATTTTAGAAAAACACGGAAAGACTTTCATGAAATAATGAAGAGTTAAATCAGCAGAAACAAGAGAACATTGTATGCAGCAACAGCAATATTGTTTTAAGAATGATGTTGAGCAAATAAGTAATTTTGACTATTATGACTACTAAAACTAACCGTAAAGGACATATGAAGAAAGATGCTATTTGCATTCAGAAAAGAAAGTAATGAATAGAAGTGTGCATAGAATAGTTTTACATAAAAGCATACATTTATGTATATATTTGTGTCTAATTGCAGCCACCTCTAGGGTGGGGCAGAGGAAGAAGAAAAAGGACAAAAAATAAATTTATGTAACAATTTTGTTATATATATATTTGAAAGAAATAATAAGTTGTGCATAGCAGATTTTAGTTTCATGTACAATCATCTTTTTTATTGTATTATATTATGGAAATGTTTGCTTTATTTCATAAATGAATAAAAGAATATATGAATTCTCAATATCACTGAGCAAGAAGATATGATGTGCAGAGGCTTTCTACCTGTGTGATGGGAAAGTCACTTAATCTCATTGAATGTAAGTTTCTTTACCAGTGCAAAGAGTGGCTAGACAATTTAACCTCTAGTATTTTTAGCTCTAGATTTATGATATTCTCTGAATTAATAATTACTGGCCTCCCAGAAGAACATGATAAAAGTTTAAAAAAATAATCTGAATATAATTTTAAACAAATAGTTCTCAAAAGAAGGATTATTCCAAAAATAGGACCTAGATATGACTTAGGCATTCCAAGGATATGCTTTGTTTTAGATGTCAATGTGTAATTGACTTTTCCCTTAAACTCACACTCCTTCCTATTTTCCTTATGTTTCTTAAAGTATAACTGTCCTTTCAGTCACTTAGATTTGTATCTGTGGAATCATCACTAAATTTTCACTCTCTCATCATCCACATCCAGTCATTTTCCAAGTCTTGCCAAATCCACTTATGTATTTCTTAATCCATCTATAAACCCTCTTCCCTTTCTATCTGGATTATTATTATAATTTCCTAATTATTATCATAGACTTCAGACACACCCCTCTCCAATTTATCCTCTGCACAGCTACAGAATTAATATTATTACCTTCATCAGAACTCTAATCACGACAGTAGCCTACTTTAAAAAATTCCTGTGTCTCCATATCCCAAGCATAAAATATAAAATCCTTTATTTGGCATTTACAGTCATTTGCAACTTGTATTTATCTTATTTTCCCAACCTTATGACATATTATTCTCCTTCAAATACATTAAGTCCTTGCTGAACTTGCAGTTTCTCATATATGATATTTAAGCTCTCATCTTCATTTCTTATGCCTGGAATATTTTTCCTCCTCACTTTCATCTAATAGAATTTCTAGCTTTTTTTTTCAAAGCTCAGGTCAAGTACCACAACCTGTATGAATACTTTCCCAATCCTCCTAGCTATTGGCTATTAGACTCTTTCTTGCCTCCCAAAATATTTTGTATTTTTAAAATGCATTTTGTATTTTCTTTTACTGAAAACCCAATGTTTGCCCAAAGGAGTGTAGGTTACCTGAGGACAAGGACAGTTTGTTTTTGTCTATGTCTAATACAGGGCCCAACATTTCCCATAGTGTACTCTGCATTTAAGTTAAATAAATAGGGTGACAATAGACAGCTTTGTTGTACTCCTTTTCCAATCTTAATCCAATCAATTGCTCCATGTTTAGTTCTAACTGTTCCTTCTGGATCTGCTTATAGGTTCCTCAGGAGACAAGTAGGATGAGCTGGTATTATGACCCACACAGTCAAAGGCTTTAGTGTAGTCAATGAAGCAGAAGTAGATGTTTCTGGAACTCCATTGCTTTCTCCATAATCCTTTTGTCTCTGGTTCCTCTGCCTCTTCAAAAACTGGCCAACTCTACAGTTAATTCTTGATTCACATGCTGCTGAAATCTAGCTTATAGAAAGGCACAACTTTGCTGGTGTGTGAAACGAGTGCAATTGTTTGATAATTTGATATTCCTTGACATTGCCCTTTTTTGGATTGGGATGTGAACTGATGTTTTCCAATCCAATAGCCACTGCACAATTTCCCAGATTTACTGGCATATTGAGGGTAGCACTTTAACAACATCACAGCATCATCATTTAGGGTTTTAAATAGATCAGCTGGAATTCCATCACCCCCGTTAACTTTATTGTTAACAATGCTTCCTAAGGCCCACTTAATTTCATTCTTCAGGTTGTCTGGCTCTAGATCAGTAACTACACCATTGAGGCTATCAGTGATATTAAGGTCTTTCTTGTATAGTGCATCATGTGACATGTCAAACTAGAGGAATTAAAACCTATAGTTAAGGTTGCTGGGAGAAATATCAACAATCTCAGATATGCAGATGATACATCTGATGTATGTATCATACATCAGATATGATGGCAAAAAGTGGAAAAAATTAGAAGTCTCTTGATATGGGTGAAAGAGGAGAGTGTAAAAGCTGTCTCAAAGCTTGACATCAAAAAATTAATATCTTGACCACTTGTCCCATCACTTCCTGGTAAATAGGGGAAGAAGAAATGAAAGTATTGTCATATTTTATATTTTTGAGCTCAAAGATCACTGCAAATGGCGATTTGCAGCCATGAAGTTAAGATGCTTGTTACTTGAAAGGAAAGCTATGGCAAATCTAGACAGTACACTAAAAAATAGAGTCATCACCTTGCCAACAAAGGTCCATCTAATTAAAACTATGGCTTTTCCAGTAGCTACATATAGCTATGAAAGTTGGACTATAAGAAAAGTTAGGCACTGCAGAATTGATGTTTTCGAACTGTGATGCTGTAGAAGACTTTTGGCAGTCCCTTAAAAAGCAAGGAGATCAAATTAGTTAATACTTAAAGAAATTAATTCAGGCTATTCACTGAAAGGTTAAATACTGAAGTTTAAATACTTTGAGAAAGTATTGAGAAATACTAATGAGAAGAGGGGGCCTCATTAGAAAAGACTCTGCTGCTGGGAAAGATTGAAGGCAAAAGGAAAATGGGACAGCAGAGGATGAAATGGATAGATGGAAATGGAAACAATGAATATGAACTTGAATAGACTTTGAAGATAGCTGAGGATCAAAGGGTCTAGTGTGCTCTGGGGCCACGAAGAGTCAGCCATGACTGAGCAACTGAACAACAGTAATAATAGTAGAGTGCTGGAATATAGGCATTTAAAATAATTTCTTCTTCATTGATTGGTTGGTTGATAAAATGTTAAGAATAGCAATTAGCTAAGAAAGATATTACAGTCATAAGACATTGACAAAGCACAGACAAAATTAACCCTATTTCTAGACAACTTCGTGGTTAACTTTGAAAACCTCAACAAATCAGCAAAAAAATTGAGACAATTAATAGTCAGTAAAGAAGCAAGCTACAAAATAAATACCATTTCTATATAGTAATAACAAAAATCAGGAAAAATATTGAAAAGAGAAATCCTCTTCTGAATAATCATAAAAGGCATAAAATACTTGGAAGCCAATCTACCAAGGTATATCCAAAACTTATAAATAGAATTATAATATATTATTTAAAGAAATAAACTAAAACCAAATATCAGGAGGAATAAGGTAAGAAATGAGAGGAAAGAAAGGGGAGGCACTGATTATAGATGACCTTCTTTAGTCATGAAAGCAGGAAAATATACAGGATGATAGCTAGTGGATCTGGGATGGATCAAGTGAGGCTTTTTGAAGTTAGAGGAAACATGGGTGTATTTGTAGACAGTAGGTAAGTAGCATATCTATCTATCAATCTATAGTATGAAGATAAGTGATAGGATGGGGATGATAGAAAAGATAATATGCTGGGAAGATGAGATGGAATGGGATGATGAGCATTGAGCTTCCTTGTCTTGGAAAGAAGGGTCACCTCTTAGAGGGCTGAAGGAAAAGATAGTAGAGGAAGGCCATTTGAACAAAGTGAGAAGAGAAGGAGGGAAGAAGAGGGAGCTTTTGACAAATGAAACTTTTTTTCAGTGAAATATGAGGCAATATTCTCAGTGGAGAGGAGGAGGAGAGGGAGTCTGGAGAGCTTTGCAGAGGGATGAAAAAGTTTGGAAAAGTCACCATGGTGAGTGAAGTGTAAAAGGATTGCTTTGCCATAATTAGAACACAGCTGAGATTATGTAATAGAAACTTGTAGTGGACCCAATCAGTGTGGTTTTGAAATTTTCTCTGTCTTCATTTCACAGTATGTGAGTGGGAGCAAAAGCAGAAGATAGTAGGAGTAATTCAAGGCTAAGGTTTGGTAGGAAAATATCTTCAATAGTATAAGGGATCAAGGACCATGAGAGAAGAGGACAATGTAGAGGTGAACTGGTTCACTAAGGGGAAATGGTGGGACAAGGGAAGAGAGGGTAGCTAGCATAGGAGTGATGATCAGAAAAAGAACCAAAGAGTGGATGGAGGAAAAATCAAATGAATCAACAATGTATGTTATTGAAATTATGATGCAATATTGATCAGGTAGTTCATCAGTTAACAAAACTTGCAAGGTATTGGACATCAACAATGATCGGATCCTGGATTGATTTAGAGGAAAAGAATGGACAGAATTATATTTTAAATAGTATAGTGCCCTCAATAATCCCAAATTGTTCCCTGCCACTTTAAACACCAACAGTCTCCTGGTGATCCTATGTGACTACAAATCATGAAATAATAATATGACCTCAGAATAACTGAAATTGCTAATGACCCAAAGGGCAATGAAAAGACACATGTGAGAGTAAGCAAATCTGCATCACATTACCAGTGATGACTTATGTATGAGTGGTTGAGTAAAAAGCATCATTAAAAGCATGTAAGACTAGAAAGGGAAGTGGACTGGTCATGTAGCAAAAGTAAAGAAAAACAAATGGATAATCTGAGCTGCCCTCATGTTCAAGAAATAGCAACTCACACAGAAGAAGGATGCCAGTGCATTAGGCTGTTCCTTTCTAAAGGATTTATGAAATAAGAATCATAGCATCATACTTCTAAGGTTGGAAGGAACCTTAAAAGTAATTTCTTCCAATCGTCTCATTTTATAATTAAGGAAATAGAAGTCCAGGGAGGTTATAAGGTTATATCCAGCAATGTGCTGTGGAATATTTAACAGCTGACTCTATACGGGGAAAACACGCAGGACACATTTATAAGTTCATCTGCGTTGCTGTTCAGTCATGTCTGACTCTTTGTGACCCCATTTGGAGTTTTCTTGGCAGTGATACTGGAGTGGTTTGCTATTTCCTTCTCCAGTTCATTTTATAGATGAGGAAACTGATGCAATCAGGGTTAAGTGACTTGCCCAGGGTCAAATAGCTAGCAAGTGTCTGAGGCCATATTTGAATTCAAGTCTTTCTGACTCTAGACCTGGTGCTCTCTCCACTGTGCCGTAGCTGCCCTTTTTAAGTCTAGACAGCAATAAAGTAATAAATCAAATAATAAATCAAGCCCTGGTTTGTAGCCCTGGCTGATTTCTGAGGTGTAAATATTCACACTGAAAATTTAACAACTGACAAGATCTTGCTGGTTGAAGCTGCTGCAAGGACATACCTGGTTCTACAGACAGTGTATCCTGATTCCAAATTTAGTCTTCTTTCCATTGCACCTCACATCTAAGAGTCACGTAGAATGAGAAAATATGGATGGACTGAGATTTGGGGAAAGGGGTATCAAACATGCAGCTTGTCCCAAAAATCTTAGTGCAGTTTTATGCTTTGATAGCTCTGGCACCAAAAAAGACTTTTGGAACATCCTACATTTCCTAAAATAAATGGTCAAAATATTTTGGTGGGTCAAACTATTTAGTTTCATAGAATTTTTTTCCCATTGTAACAGACTTGGTTAAAATTGAATTGCATTCATTCACTGTGTGTTGAGTAAATTCTCTAGAGAGTGAGTCAAAGGAATTATCTCACATACTGTGCTCTGAGAAAAGAAAAAATTTCATAAACAATGTAATTCCTATAGTAAATCCTAATTCCTGATTCCTCTAAAAATATCCACATGTTCTGAAAATGTCCCTATGTATGCGTATATATGTATGTGTGTGTGTGTATATATCACATATATAATAAATTGCACTTACATTTTCATGTGGTTTGGGTTTGGGGGCCTTGTTTTGTATCTTTAACATTTCAATTTAATACACATGGCAGAGTTGTTTCTCAACTGTGTTCATAAAACATGTGTAAATTTGTTTATCCTTTAAAAAATAAAAAAAACCTCTGCCTTAAGCCATTTAACTGAGAAATTATAGGTATGGAAATTTCCTCTTTGTTTTCCTGGAGAGACTATATGAGAAGTTTATATTTTATTCCATTCCATTTCAAACACCCCCAACACACACACACACACACACACACACACAATACGTAGCATAGTGGTTGAATCCTATGTCTCATATTTAGTAGCTGTACCTTGGCAAGCCTCAGTTTCCTGATTTGTAAAATTGCAATCATAACAGAAACCTGCTTCATAGAGTTATTGTGAAGCAGGAATAAAAACAATTTATTTGTCATGCTCTTCTTGGGATTGCACCCCGCAAACCAATGTTGACTAAGTCACAGGATCCAGGGGCATAGTAGGCTGAGGGGAGAGGCCAGAACCTGTGAACACCCATCATACCTGCAGAAATGGATGTCTGTTAGCGACGCTAAGTTGTAGTCCCCCAGAAGGCACTGCAAATCCAGTCCCCTTTTATCCATTCCCTATCTTGATTCTGCCATTTGCTCCTCCTCTTCCAAGTTTTACCTTGGTTCTATTTTATAACCTGTTAATACCTACCTTGTGCCTATCTGTCATTCTCTATTGCTATCCACTTTCATTCTCCATAGACTGCTGTATCCCACATCTTGGTAGAACGTTGGCATTAAAAAAAAAGATTGGTCTTTGTTTCTGGGAAAAGACTGGGATCATTGAGAAGTTTTGCAACTTTCTGAAGGCTGTTTAGCCTGTTGTCCTTCTATTTAATTCTGGACCATACTTATTGTCTTTTTGTACTATCTGTCCAAGATGTATACAATGATGGACGTGCTCTATAGGTCATCCATCCAAATGCACGGCATTAAATGAGCAATTGGTGCTCCTCAGTCCCTTGGTTTTTCCTATGTGGATAATCAGGACAAATCCTTTGCGTAGTTACATATTACTTCCAGAAACCTCATTAATGTTCCTGTACTTGAGAATGAATAAATGAAAAAGCATTACTGCTGGAGATATGCAAAGAAAAGTAAGATAGTCTCTGCGCTTAAGGAGCACTTTGTATTTATCTACTAAAAAAATTTCTCCATGGGATATTTTGTGATATCATGTATGAAGGATGCCTTACAAGAGCATAGTAAAGCTGTTTTTCTTCTCTTTTTTGACTAACTAACCAGTGGCTAATAATAAAACCATTCTTTAAAAAAATCAGAGAATAGGTTTAAGTAGAGTTAGAAGAAGTTTTTAATAATAATGTAGTCCAATATTCTCATTTTACACTTTGGGAAACTGAGACCCAAAGAGATTAAGTGACTTCCCCATGGTCACGAAAGTAGTAAGTGACAGGGTCAGGTTGTGAATCCGAGTGTTTTGATACTAAATCTATTGCCCTTACCATTGTATCAACATAGTGGTAGGTAGAACTGGTTGTGGCATTATGGAGACAAAATAACTTCTTTGAAGACTAGATTTTTCTTTTTTTTCTATTGACTTTTTGTTACTTAGATATTCACACAGTCAGATGTGAAACAAGGTAAGGCATATGTGCTTTTAGCATGTACATCATCATGGTGTATTGTATTAAACTTTAAATCTATCTCTAAAGAAAAGCTTTTCCTTCTGAATGAGCCCTGTATAATTGCTTTATAAGCTCATTGCATCCTCCCTTGTGTGTAGAGGGAATGGAATAAGGAAACAGGGACTAGGAGGAGGAAATCTTATTGGATTAAAAGAATCCAGAGAGTTCAATTTCTTCCTGCAGTCCAGTTTAAAAGTTGTGACTGAAGGGTGCCAAGCAGAGGGTTGAAAACTGGAAAAATGCAGCCAATTTTAGGGCCATTTACCCACATTTCAGAGGGGTGTAGATAAAAGATCATATGTCCTCCATCTGAATTCAAAGGCTTAGCATTGCACATTATTTACAATGTGGTGAGTGGCAAATTCGATCTGCTTACATTCTTATTTGGCCTAACAATATTAAAACAGGATGACTGGTTCCTCTTGCCAGGGGGCACATTACATGCTTTGTGAGGATAATTGTAATGACTGACAGATGTCATTGAAATGACTTTTGACCCTTCCACTTTGGGACTAGGTTTCATAAGACAGAATTCTTTAGCTGTACATGTCTGTTAAATGCCAGTAAACATGGCAGCATTTTCAGTGATTTACCTGGCTAATGAAGGGATAGGACAGGGTTATAGATAAAGTACTGGGCTTGCAAACAGGAATATTTGGATTCAGATCTCACCTCTGAGATGTATTTAGCTGTGTGACCCCAGGTAAGTCACTTAAACTCTTGGTGTCTCAGGCATTTCTCTAAGACCCTAAATTATTTACATATGATGTAAGGAGGGGAGGTAGTTTCCACACCACGAGTTTTGTATACTTATGAAATCACAAGCCAAATACCCCAAATACAGTTATTATACCAGTCTCTGTAGCCTCCTCCATTTTAAATTCTATCAGTGTAGCCAGTTAGAACTAACTAAAGTAGGATAAAGGAAAAGCAAATATATTAAATTTTACATTTTAAATTAGAAATCTCAGAATAGAAAAGATCATGGCTTTTATTTTCCTGCTATTAAATTCTCTTAGACTTTTTTTTTAAATTAGCCTAAGATATGCAGCATTTATGAAATGGATTTTAGAGATTATCTAATTCAATTCCATTATTTTTTGGATGAGGAAACTAAAGCCCAGATAGGTGAAGTGACTTGCCTAAGGTCACACAGCTAGCTAGTTGTAGAACAGCCCCTACTCCATTTGCCTGCTCTTCTCCTTGGGAGGTATGGACATAACCATCTGCACATGGCTTCCCCATTCTCTGCTAAATACTTTAAGGCTGGTTGTGGTTGCCAGATGTGTGACCTTTACAGTACAGCTTTCTGGATCACCTCTTCTGCCTGAAGGCTCTTAGCTCTTGATGTCATTCCCTAAGCTTGCTGTAGGGTTCCAGCTGCCAAGAGACAGCCAGCATCAATGATCTTAGGCTTGGAGTACACCACTGAGATGGCCTCTATGTAACATGTGTGATGGAGGAATTTCAGTGACTGGAATTGTATTCCTTTTTAAGTAGGCTCCTAAGGAAACCCCATTCCTTTCCCAAACCATTTAAAATCCAGTGACTTTACTTCCCTCATTCTTGGCGCTCTATCTTCATCTTCCTCTCTTTCCTCATCCAACCAAACCCTTTCTTTCTGATTATTGTTTTAGATAATAATGAACAATATCTTCTTCCTCTCGCTTCCTCAATTCCTTGTTTTAAATAACTCCCAGCTTCAAAAACCAGCCTTAACCCCAAATCGCTCTGGTCCCAGATCAAGCCCTACTTGGTCACCATCCTGTGCTTTCTCCAGTTGTGCTGATCTATATCTGGCCATTGACCCAGATAGCTCTGAGGAAGTGAGTGAGGCAGGTGACTTGCACAGTCCTCCCTCACTTAAATCCAATTCACTTGAATGTCATGATCCCCTTAGAGAACAAAGGACAAACAGCTGCAGCACCAGCAGCAGTAGCTAAAGCTTATACAGTGCTTTAAGGTTGGCAAAATGTTTTACATGTATTATTTCATTTGATCCTTTTTGAGGAAGTCCTCGGACCTGCCTTGCTCATTCCACCACTTTCTGCATTTTTGGACTTCTCCACTTTGTCTCTACATGGGTGCCTTCTCCAGCATCCCTTTTTTGTTTCCATGTGTGCGCACACGTGCTACTTTCCCTGATTAGAATGTAAGTTCCCTGAAGGCAGAAATTATCTATACTTTTTCTTGCATTTTTATTCCTAGCATTTAGCACAGTGCCTGGTACATAGTAAGTACTTAATAAATACCTGTTAACTTGACTTGATGCTCACAACAGCACTGTGAGGTAGGTGCTATTAATATCTTCATTTTACAGATAAGAAAACCAAGGCTGAGAGAGGTAAAGTGAATTGCCCAGATAAGTACATGAAAATAAAAGAATAAAAGTTCAGGTCTGACTTCAAGTCCAGAATTCTATCCATTATACCCTCTAATGCTTTTTGAGTTTGTGCTTAGCCTAAACTCACTCCAGCTCATTTAGTCAGATTGGTTTCAAAATGAGTTCATTAAATCTATTCCTAAATAGAGCCTCAAGATTACCTAAGGCCCCTTCCTGAGACTAAAAAGGTGGGGTCTGTGATCTCTTTAGATTAGAGAGCCTGGACTCCTGGGAAAGACTTACATTCAATTTCCATGTGAACCTGATATCTGACTGATCTGAAATTTACATGATGAGTCAGTTCTACTTAATGTAGGGGTGTGTTCACCGTAATCTCCATCAAAAATTTACTGGGTACATTGTGGTATATGGCCATGTATTAGTATCATTATTATGATCTTCTAACATTACCTTGATATATATGTAGACAAGCATGAAGAATACAAAGTCCAGAAAGCACATTTTGTCTTTATAAATTTCCTTTATATGTTTGTTTGAAAATGTACTGCTCATTACTTATGTCATAATTTGTCTGAGGCTGGGTGCAGAGACATGAGAAAATTCCAAACTCAACTTTCAAAGCTGTTTCTAACTTTCAAAAAATTTGATTAAATTCTGGGCACCAGTTCAATGTTGTCATTCCTTTCTTTTGGTCAGAGGTATTCCTTCTTCTCTTAGTTGTTTGTAGTGGCATGCTTTCTTACTGATTGAAATATTTTCAGGGATATATAGAGGCATGCCATCTTGGAGTTGTCAAGTATCTTAAAGGTCATCTGGTCCAATCAATACCAGAAGCAAGAGAATGTTTAACAGTTTCTCCCAAATGCTTAAACAAATTTTAGTACATGAATGTAATGGAATATTATTGTGCTATAAGAAATAATGAATGTAATGAATACAGAGAAGCATGAAAAGATCTGCATGAACTGATGCAAAGAGAAGTAAGCAGAGTCAAGGAAACAACATATGACAAAAACCATGTACATGGAAAGAATGACCATGAAAAAAATCAGTGTTTTAAAATTACAAAGAACAAGTATTTTTCAAAAGAAGAGTTAAGAGAACACACTTCCACTCAATCTCTTTGCAGGAGTGAGAGATCAGCAAGTATAGTACACTGTAATTTCAGACTTTCATATATATCAATCAGTTACGTAGATTTCTTTTTACTTTTTCTTTTTTTTGTCTTAAAAATTCCACTTTTTATATGGGAAGGCTTTCAGGGGAAAAGAAGGGGAACAAATTTTGGGGTAAATTATGGTAACATAATCTTCCAAATAAATCAATTAAAACTAATAAAAATTAAAAATGTACATGTGTATACACACATGTAGGTGTACATACATATAAAGCATACATGTAGATGTATAAGTACACATGTATAATGTACATATACACGCAATATACATATACACGCACATATATAGTGCAGTACAATATGCATACACATGCATGCACATACAGGTGTTCACACATACAGTGCACATATATACATACACATGTGCATATACATGTAATGTATACAGGTTTATTAATACACAGTGCACTCAATGTACATTTACAGCACATACACTGTACATACGCAATGCAGATGCACACGGACACATATGTGTACATATGTACACATGGTGGAAATATACATGTACACAAGAACATGTACATATATGTACACATACAGTTATCTAGCTTCTGCTAGAAGACTTTTAATAAGGAATCTTCTTCACAATACCTTTCCCAAGCAGCCCATTCCATTTTGGGGCAGAGCTAACTGAAAGATGACACATTAATTTTTAATATCAACTTGAAAAATTCTTCAGCAACTTCTATTTATTGATCCTCTCTCTTAACTTTCTAGGCTGGTTTTCTTGCATTTTTTCCCTTGGATCAAAGCAAAATAAGTTTAATCCTTGCTTTATGTAATAACCCTTCAACTATTTGTAGGCAATTATCACATCCTTCCTTAAATTAATTCTTCTATAGACAAAACTTCTGCATATTTCAGCTAATCATTATATGGCATGGTCATGAGTCTTACCACCTTGTCGACATGGAACAATTTGTTGATGTTTCCTTTTTATGTATTTCAAATTTAACTTTATAGTAGCAACATTACCTTGCTTGTCTGTCTCCTAAATTTCCTTCTGCTCTCTTTTGTTGACTTTGAAATAATTCTTTGATGTTCTTTTCTTTTGATTCTTTCTTTGCTTTTTACAATCACTATTGTTACTTAACTATCCCTCCACATTGCCACCAAAAGTACTCTCATAAAAATAAGTATAATTACACAGAACAAATCCACACATTGGCCACATCTGAAAATATATGACTCACGCTGTGCTTCTAATCCACGGAATCTCTGCCAAGAGGTGGGAAGCAAGTTCCATTACAAGTCTCTTGGAGTCATTATTGGTCATTCTATTAATCAGAGTTAAGTATTCCACAATTGTTTTCCTTTACAATGTTGTAGTCATTGTATAGGTTGATCTCCTTTGTTTGCTTACTTCATTCTGTATCAGTTCATTTAAGTCTTTCCACATTTCCCTAAACCGATCCTTTTCATAATTTCTTGTGATATACTGCATTATATTCATATTTCATAATTTGTACAGTCATTCTCTAGTGGATAGACCCACACTTTACTTCTTATTCTTTGCTATAACAAAAAAGTGTTTTTAATAAATATTTTATACATATTTTATACATTTTTATACATATGGATTCTTTCCTTCTTTCTTTGATCTCTCAAGAGTGTAAATCTAGCGGTGGAATCATTGGTCAAAGCATATGGACAGTTTAGTGACTGGGTGTAGGTCCACATTGCTCCTCAGAATGGTTGGACCAGTTTCTAATCTCATCAAAATATATTATTGCAAATGTCTTCCCACATTCCTTCCAACAATCATCATTTTCCCTTTCTTACATATAAGGAAGAGGAATGGGTTCCGCATGTATTGTGAAGCTCCAAGTGTTGTGAGGTATCTGTTGTGTGAGTGGCTCAAAGGGAGGCAGAATAGGCATCTCTAAACTCTCCCCCCATTATTCTCTACGGGAGAATTTCATTCCTCCCAGGAGAGGAGCCAGGGAGGTTGGGGCCAAAGGCAATCACTCTCATCTCCTCAGAGAGAGAGAGAGATGATACCAGAACAGAAGTATAGCTATCTGTTCCTTTAAATATTGGAATTAGGTTTAAGCTAACTTTTGATTGCTTTGTAACTTGGGGGCACAGGAAGAAAGACACTCCAAATTCTAAATCCAAGACTTGACCCTTTCCCCACCTAATACCAGTTCCACAATAAACACACACAGAGAATAACAAAGAAACCCATTTATCCAAACCATAGCAAAACAAAAACCAAAGATGGTATACATAGGAAAATCTATACCAGACAATACACAGTGAAGAAACTCTCCTATTGGGAGCAAGAGAACTCAGTTCAATCAAGAGAGAGTGTCCTGGACCTCATGCAAGAGAAAAGCCCACAGTCTCTAGAGTAGTAATTGGAATAAGGGCATGATGGAGACTACTTGCTCCTCTTATGTCTTCGCAAAGTCTTTTCCATAAACAACCTCTCTCAAAGCTGGAAGCCGGAAGCATCCAAATGATGAGACCCCAAAGTGGGACTGACTGAGAACTGAAGCTCTCATTTCTCACCAACTCTACCCTCCCTAGGGAATGCTATTCATCTCCACCAATAAGGAGAGTGTTCTATACCAACAAGCCTTGGGACAAGGTTAACATATAATCTTTGATTTGTGTGATGGGAAACATCAAAATTGCTTTAATTTGCCTTTCTCTTGAAGTAGTTTGAAACATTCTATCATATCCTTTGGCCTCTTATCTACTGTGGATAAGTTCACTTACCTTGGTAGTGTACTTTCCAGGGATGTACACATTGACACCATGGCTAAAAAGCATGGGAAGAAGCACACAGCCCTGTTTCACTGCATTAGTGACTGGAAAGGCACGAGAGCATTGTCCACTCTCCAGAACCTGGGCAAACATGCCATCATGAAATTGATGTACAATACTGATGAACTTCTCCAGGCAGCCAAATTTTAACATAATTTTCCATAAGCCCTCACAACCGACAGTATCAAAGGTCTTGGTCAGATCTATAAATGTTGTGTACAGACCTCTGTTCTGCTCCTGGCATTTCTCCTGGAGTTGTTGGGCAGCAAACACCATATCAACTGTTCCTTGGCCCTTTCTGAAGCCACACTGGTTCTCAGATATATGACCATCTTCCAGGTGAAGGATCAGCCTATTAAGGAGGACTCTAGCAAGAATTTTGCCAGCAATGACTAAGAGAAAGACCCCCCTGTGATTGTTGCAGGACAATCTATTCCCTTTACCTTTATAGAGATGGACAACGGAGGCAAACTTGAACGCCTGGGGGATAACCTCCTCTTGCCATATAACCTGGAAAATTTCAGTGAGCTTTTACATTAGCAATGGTCCCCCTACCTTTTAAATCTCAGCTGGAATAGAATCAGCACCAGTTGCTTTGCCACATGAAAGGAGCTTAATGACCCTCAAAACCTTTTCTTCAGTTGCATGTTCAACTAAGGAGGGATTGACTTCAACCTGAGGTAAATGGTCAGTGGCCTCAGCATTAATTGATGATGGTCTGTTGAGAACATTATGGAAGTGTTCAGCCCATCTCTCTAGGATCATGTCCTTACCACTAATCAATGTGACTTCATCAGCACTGAGTAGTTGAGATATACCATAGGTTTCTGGTCCACAAATAGCTGACTACCAAACTGAAGGTCTACAGAGTCGTACTGACCTCATTGTTGTATGCCTGTGAAACATGGACAATCTACTAGTGCAATGCCAGGAAACTGAATCGCTTCCATTTGAATTGTCTCAAGAAGATTCTGAGGATCACCTGGCATGATAAGGTATCAGACACTGAAGTCCTTGTTTCAGCTGAACTGCCAAGCATTCAAACTATGTTTCAGAGAGCACAACTCCAATGGGCTGGCCACATTGTTTGAATACGAAATATATGCATGCCAAAAAGACTATTTTATGGAGAATTCACAAGGGGCAGGTGATCCCATGGTGGTCAGAAGACAAGGACACTCATAAGGTCTCTCTCAAGAACTTTGGATTTGACTGTGCAACATGGGAGACACTGGCACAGGACCTCTCAGTATGGCATGCCCACATCAGAAAGGGTGCTGTGCTCTATGAGCTAAGCAGAATTGAGACAGCAAAAAGTAAATGCAAGATGGCAAATTTGGGATATCTACCCCAAATATTCACACGAACCATCTGTACCCAACCTGTGATAGAGCGTTCTGAGCTCATATTGGTCTGATCAGCCACATTGATATCTCACTTTATCATGGTGATGTCATTTTCGTCCTCTTCGAAGACGGACAATAACCAAACAACCATTGGGGAATGTACCTCTTTCCTGTATATTTATGTCAATTCCCTATATATCTTACATATCAAATATGTATCAGAATATTTACAACAAAGATTTTCCCCAATTGTCTGCTCCATTTTAGCTGCACTCACTTTCAACTTCATGTAAATGAAGTAGTCTATTTTATTTTGTAAGATCATCTCTATGAGAGGTGAAGAATTTTATTACCATTCTCTTCTAAATTTTTATGCGACCTTTCATATTGAGCTTATTGTGGCATGTAGTATGAGATATTGATCTAAACCCAATGTATGCCAAGCTGCTTTCCAGTAGTTCCAACAGTTTTTGTCTAGTTGGGAGTCCTTAATAGAATCTTAGAATCTGTTTCTTGATTTATCCAACAATGGACTTTTTCTGGCTCTTTCTTACTCAATCTGTTCCTTAGATGATCATTTCAATTTTTAACCACTAGTAAATAGTTTTGATGCTTATTGCTTTATAGACTAGTCTGTGATCTGTTAATGAAAGGCCCCCTTGATTTCTACTAATTTTTAGTATTTCTCTTAAGAATTTTATTTTTTTGCTCTTTTAGAGGTATTTTGTTATCATTTTGTCTCACTTTTGGTCATTTCTGTCTCAAAAGTCCTTAGGTGGTTGATGGCACTAAATGCATAAATTAATTTAGGCAGTATCACGATTTTCATTACTTTGACTTGGCCCAAAGATGAACAGTTGATTTCTCCCCAATTATTTGTCTTTTGTTTTTGCAGAAAGAATTTTATAGTTCTAAATGTGTTTTGATAGATTGACTCCCAGATATTTTATGCATTTGTAGCTATTTTGAATGAAATTCTTTTTCTACCCTTTCCTGCTGAATTTCATTAGTAATATGCAGAAAAGCCAATAGTTGGTGAGTTTATTTTTATATCTTTCTATTTTACTGGCTAATAATCATTTAGCATAATTTTATTACATCACTAGTATTCTCATATAACCTGAAAAATGTTTTTTCTTCTTCTTTTCTTAGGCTTATTCTATCACTTTCTTTTTTATTTTAAACTTTCTACATCTAGTATTTTTAGAACCATATCCAACATGCTTTATTTACCCTTTATCTTATTGGAAAATTTCTAATGTTTCTCCATTACAAATAATACTCTTGATTTTGGATAGTTTGCCTATCTACTAATCTATTGTCTACTATCTATTCTAAGAAATATCTATTCTTCTTTTTAGTGGTTTTTTTGAAGTATGAGTGTTGTGTTTTGCTTATTCTGCATCAATTAGTAGTATTACTTTTAAAAAATTGTTGCAAATATGATTTGAATATGTTTTATATATATATACACTATATAAATATGTTATAAATATAATATGGAAGTCCGAACAATATATGTTTCTAATGATTTCAATTCAATATTTGCCTGAAATGAATTGTATCTAATTTTTCTAAATTTCTGTCATGGTTTTAAACTTCTTGGTTATAAATATTTTCTTTTTCTTTTTGACAGATCATATGATCTGTTGTTAAATATGATGGTGTTTCCTCAGTCCTTATCTCTTTTAACCTATCTGCAACATTTCACACTGTAGACCACCTTATATTCTGGATGCCCTCTCCTCTCAGAATTACACTGAGATAACTCTTTTCATTCTTTTCCTATCTTTCTGAATGCTTCTTCTTAGATGACTATATTTGCTCATTATCCATAACCTGTACCCTAATTGTGGAAATTTTCCAAGGTTCGATCCTAGGGCCTCTCATCTCATCCCCCTATAATCCCTATGCAGATGACTATATATACACAAGCACACACACACGCGTGCGCACACACACACACAACCACATACATATATACTCCCCTTTCTTTACCCCTACACATACACATAAATTAGTGATTGAAGCTAAGTGGAGATAGCTATATATCGACATTATCACACACACACATATATGTATGTATGTATACAGAGTTGCTTAATGGACATTTCAATGTCTTAGACATGTCCTGGAAACGCCTCAACTCAACATATCCAAATTGAATCATGATGTTTGCCCTTAAACCTTTCCATCTTCCAAACTTCTCTCATTCTGTCAAAGGCACCATTATCCTTCCAGTCTCCCGTGTTCACAGTCTTGGCATTTTCTTCTACTCCTTATTCTCCCTCATCATATTTAGCCAACCAGTTGTCAAATAATGCTGTTTTCATCGCTACCACATCTCTCTTCTGACCCCTTCTCTCCACTGACAGAAGTTCTACTTTATTTCGGGCTCTCATCATATCTCACCTAGATTATTGTAAAAGCATCTTAATTGGTCTCCCTGCCTCTCAGTAATTCAGTCCATTATACACACTACTGCCAAAGTAATTTTCCCAAAGCACAGATCTGACGATATGACTCCCCTAGTTAAATAATTCCAATGGCTTCCTAATACTTCTAGAATAAAATAGAATCTTTTCTGTTTCATTTTTAAAGCCCCTCATAACCTGACCCCTACCTATCTTTCCAACTTCATTGAATATTATTCTCTCTCCCACAACCCAACACCAACTTTCTGTTCCCCACATTTGAAACTCCATCTCCAGTTTCAATGCCTTTCACTGTACAGTCCATATGCCTGGAATTCACTACCTTCTCACCTCCACATCATAGATTATCTTTCTTCTACTGAGATGCAGTTCAAGAACATGAGCATGAGCCTTTCCTCCCCTCTGCTATCCCTCCTACTGCCAGCACCTTGCCTCTCAAATTACCTTGTAATTAATTGCTTTGACTTTTAATTTATATACACACATATACATAGAATATTTATATTCTGAGTTATTGGATATATATTAGGCTATTCTTATATATGGGCTACATATCCTTATAAATGCAATTGCCTCCCTTTTTTAGCACATGTGCTTCTTATGAGTAGAAATTGTTTCTTTCTATGTATTTGATTCCTGCCTAGTTTCTTTTTGCCAAGGAAGTCTTTCAACTCACAGCTTAACCTTGTTCTACAGAAGTTTAATATAAGAACTCCCTTTAGGCTTCCTCCTTGGCTAACTAATCCTGTCTTGCCACCATTCTCTGACACCTTCAAAGTAAAAAATTTCCTCATCCTCTTATGTGGGAAAAACTTCATGACTCTCCCCAAGAAAAGCAGAAGCTTCGAGACAAAATATTCCAGGTGCTCTGTACAGTTCCTAGACTTTTAACCCAGACGGGTCTCTGGAAAGAGTAAGGATAATTATTCACATCCATGTAGTACTTTGAGATTTTGGAAAGTGCTTTATATATCATATCATTTAATTCTCACAATAACCTTGTACAGTAGGTGCTATTATTATCTTTACAGATAAGGAACCTCAAGGTGATAGGTTAAAGGACTTTCGTACTATTATATGGCTTGGATTTGAATGCAGATTCTTGACTGCAATTCTTCCTTCCTGATTGTAAGTCCAACATTCTATCTATGGCATCACTGAGCTCTCTCTAAATTGGCATGGCCCATCCAGGAGGACTGAATATCTCTCAGGTTATTTGTTATTCTTTCTTTTCTTAAGGAGTGTTTTCTTCTAAAACATAGGGTGTTTCAGGCTATTTCTGGCATTCTCACTCTCATCACAACCTCTAAGATGTCATGGCCCCTAGACTAACCAGTTACTTCTCATTGATCAGAATCTGTTCCAGAATAGTAGTATCTTCATTCATTTCTTCTTATTCATTCTGAACATAAAATGTGACTTGGATTTTGAAAATTCTAGAAAAGAATTCTGGAGCTCAGAAGGGCTCTTAGAGATCATCTGGTCTAATTTCATTTTGCTGATGAAAAAACAGATTTAGAGGCATTTATTCAGGCTCATATTGTTAACTGGTGATGGAGCTGGCAGCAGACCAGAATCTCCTGCCTCCTAGTACAGAGGGCTTCATGCTAAGCCATGCTGTCTCTACTGTCTGGGTGTCCTGCAGTGAACCAGACCCCCAGTCTGATTGAGGAGGTTCCTGAGCTCTTAAGGACACCCTGGAATTTACCAGGTCTCTTTTGGACTGGTGATGACGTGGGAATAGTCCAGTTTTGAATTGACTCCTGATGAACGATGATGCCCTAAGCCCACCCCAGACTAGATGTTCCTCTAGTCTAAAATCCATGGTGTTTGGCTGGATCAGAGCCAGCCTTAAGCATACAGCAATTGAATGCCTATTACACCCGTTCTGTTCATTTCCATTCTAGTTGCCATCTGAATCTCTTTCTTTGTGCTACTGTTGATTTTATTTGGGGCTTTGCAAAGATACTTTGCACGACATTTGTGGGTTTGTGTGCGTTTGTGTGCATGAACTCTTGTAAAAGATGAATCAAAATCAGACGCTAAATTGTAATCAATCATTTCGCTACAGGGGGTAGGTAGATTTCATGTCCCACAACTAACTTTGTTGTTTTTCTTGTAGCAAAAGACTGAACTCCATTGTGGTGACATAGGGCCTCATCTGAATGGAATTCTAGTAAAACTAAAAGTCTGGAAGAGAAATAGCTCTCTTTTATAAAGACAAGAATATAATTCATATCTATTAAATCTCATAGCAAGTCAATTAACAAGTGGGAATAATTAAGGCAAAAATGACTTGGTTTCCTAACCCAAAAAAGAGAATGACACAATGCCACTCTCTGTTCTTTGTTATTCAATTAATGTCATAGCAACTCTTAGAGTATTGCTTTATTTTGTAATATTTGAGTCTCAAAATTAGAATGAAATATCTCCCCTGAAACCTGGGTCTAACTATTTAAGCACATTTTAATAAATTTAACTAAATGAAGAAAATACAGGAGACATTTTTTGAAAACAAAAACACAACAATTTAAACGTATCCTTTGCTGTCTACTTGCAAACTAGTAGGACAGACTTTTTATTTACACCATATTTCTCAGTAAGAATAGTTGGATTATACATTAGATGACTAACCCTGTCCTCTGAAATTCTGGTTCAATCAAACAAATATATGGAGATAGGGCTAAAACACCAAGGATTCAACATCATGATGGCTATTGTGTTTGTAATTCAATAATGGATTTGGTGTATAATCAAGACCTCTTTCATGGACATGAACTGCTTTCACATGGAATCTTACATTCCATGAGCCTTGTGAATTTGAAATCTATAGTCTATCTTGGCAAAGTCATTCAAACAATTCACCCTTTTATAGAACTTTCTTTGGGGAAAAAATAAGGAATGTACAGTTATTAGGCTTGCTTAAATACTTACATGGTACTCCACTGGACTTTTGATTTTACTGACATGTATATTTCCTCCAGTGATGCAGTTTCAGAACCCATCCATGCCTGACTATTCTATGCAACTATGATGACGACAAAGATCTACACAATGTGCTGAAATTTCCTACTTTTTCTTGACATCATGAGAATATTAGTGGAGCACATAAGCTGTCCAGTAGTTATCTCATGCTCTTGGCACGTGACCAGACCTTCTTTTTGCTCATGCCTTTATTTGATAATATCACTTACTTTGCTTCTCTTTCATAATGACTGAATCAAAAACAGTCTTTTAAGTAAGGATTCACTGTTCACAATCATTGGAATGTGGTCCATTGTCCTCATCATCGTGGTGGTGGTGGTGGTTGTAGTAGTGATGATATTAGGTCACAGGAGAAAATACTTATGGGTTTTAGCTGATTGCACGGTCAGCATTTTAAGAGGGACAAAAGATATCCAAAGGGAAACAACCAAGATGACATGTCTCTTGAGGTTATGGCATATGAGCAGTGGTTGAAGAACCTGGAAAGCTTAGCTTGAAACAGGAAGACTTAAGGTAGTTTATCTTTGAGTATGTGAAAAATTGCCGTGGAGAAGGATTAGACATTCTATATAGTTACAGAAAGGAGGGTAATGACCAATAGATGGAAGATAGAGAGAGGCAGATTTTACCTCATTGTAAGGAAGACCTTCCTAACAATTGAAGAGTCAACAACATGAGGAAACTGTCTTATGAAACAGAGAATTCCCAGCTATTGAAAGTGTATAATCAGAACTTTTCACTGATGTTTTAAAGATGATTCTTGCTTCAGGGCAGAAGGGAAGAGGTTGGACTGAAGAACCTCTAAGTTCCTCTGTAGCGCTAATGATTCTAGGTTTCAAATCTCTTTCTAAAGACTTGAAGAGAGTGATCAGGTAATTTCCCTCTCTTGTAACTTTTATAAACTCTAGTTTGATACTTGGGTGCATAGCAGGTTCTCATAAAGGCTTTTTAAAAAAAGAATGATTGGCTTAATTTTAGTACATATGCTTATATTTTCCATTTTTTTGGGACAAAGGATCAACATGAACCTCTCCTTTCCTGTTAAACTTCACTTACTGGAAAAATACTGAATCCCATGTGATGGGAGAATTCAAAACTTTCTCATAAAAATTCAACAAATAAGAATATGGCTCAGTATTCATTAGATTAGGAGACAGCAATATTTAATAAACTTTTCTATTTCATTACCTATGACGTTACAACTGTTACTTTTCTTTGGCCAGACGTGTCAAAACAGAGCAAATGAAATGGAAATGTATTTATTCTTCTATTCATGAATGCAGCAACTCTGTTGGAGTGCCCACTTTGTACGAGTCTCTGTTCTAAAGGAACTGAGAATCCACTAAGTCAGTAAGACATTTACTCAAAGAATACAATTCAAATTAATGTGATAAATGGAAAAAGAATGGTAGAAACAAGGTGATAAAGGATTTTAGGAGAAAAAGAGGCTTTCTATTGGTGAGGGTATCATGCAGATTTTCTTAGAGGAAAGGTTCTAAGTATCATAAAAGACTGATTTTACTTGCATGATAACATCATGACTCCATGATTCTTTCGAGTGATTGTCTGTGGAAGCCATGCCCTTGTTCTGTGATCCACTGCCCTTTCATTACCCTAATTTGACTCATCTTGGACTCATTTTCCCAATAGCTTCTCATTATAATCCAAGGTTTGCTATGGCCAGCTTGTGCCAACCTGAAAGATGTGCTAGTTAAAGTTTCAGTGTGAGTATTTGTCAGAAGTCAGTAAATGCTTATCAAATCAGGGTTTGATTTATTGTTGATTTCTAGACTTAAGAAAGTGATGTTAATAATGTAAATCAAATTTTAAATTGTGTCATTTCCATACTTCCCTTTCCCCTTCCTCTGGGAAGCTGGTAGTTGAACATTTATAGGCACTTCCCTGATTTTTACCATCTCCAACATTCATTAACCCAACACATAATATTCATCAACAGAAAATCCTTTTTGAAAGCTATTGTCTTGTCTTGTCCCTGAAAGAAGAGTTCAGTAAATGCCACTTTATTTACTCTGTTGATTTTCCCCCTCATCTCCTACATTTGCTCTACCTTCCCTATTACTGTAGAGGGCAATACCATCCTTCCAGCCCCTCAGGCTTACAACTTAGAAGTTATTTTGGATTCTTCATTGCTACCACTCTAGTAGACAGTTTCATTACCTCACTCCTGTATTATTGTAATATCCTGCTGGTGGGAGTGCCTGCCTCAAGCCTCTCCTCATTCTAATCCATCATCCATTCAGCCTCTAAATAGGTTTTCCTAATGAACATGATCCTGTGAGTAGATGCAGCTGGCTGAATGTGAACTGGGTACCTCTCCTCCTCTCCTGTCTGCCTCTCCCTCCCCTTCCTTCTCCTCTCCAAAGGAAGGTAATTTTGGATGGCCAAAAGTTGCCCACTTGACTTGGGTTTTACTGCTCCCCTCCCCTCCCCTCCCTTCCCTTCCCTTCCTTTCGCTTCCCTTCCCTTCCCTTCCCTTCCCTTCCCTTCCCTTCCCTTCCCTTCCCTTCCCTTCCCTGCCCTGCCCTGCCCTGCCCTGCCCTGCCCTGCCCTGCCCTTCCCTCTGCAAAGACCTTGGCTTAAAAGGCCAAAGTCTTTCAGTGCATTCTCGGCCATCTCCAGTCATCCTGACAAATATCATTGGATTCAGAAGACTCTGGAGGAGAAGTCAGGCTGGTGACCTTGCACAGCCCTCCTTCACTCAAAAAAGTCAGGTGCAAGTCATGTCATCGTTTCTCCGATGGCATGGTCTTCTTCAGTAACGAGGGACAAACATGAGATATTCCTAAAACACAGGTCCAATTATGTCAGTCTCCTAAGAGATAAATGCCAATAGCTTCCTGATGCTTCTTGGAGCAAATACCAAAACCTCTGTTTGGCATTTAAAATCCTTCGTAGCTTAGCCCCTCCTACCTTTCCAGTCTTCTTACACCTTTTCCTTACTCTTCAATTCAATGACACTGGACTCCTGGCTGTTCTATGAGCAAGATTCTCCATCTCTTGGGTCCAGGTATTTTCTCTGACTGTCCCCCAACAGGCTTTGTTTAAGTCCAAGTAAAATCCAATCCCCTACAAGAAGGCTTTCCCTCTGCCTCAGATTCTTGTGCCTTCCCTGTGTTAATTATTTCCTGTTTATTGTATATATAGCTTGTCTTGCGTACGTTTGTTTTCATCTTGTCTCCTCCATTAGATTATGTACTTCTTGAAGGCAGGGGCTGTCTTTTTCCTTTTTTTGGATGTCAATGTTTAGCATAGTGCCTGACGTCATAGACATTTAATAAATGTTATTGATTGATTCTATAAAAAAAGGAAATTAAGCTAGAATGTATCTAGTCACTTTTTTACATCTATTTCATTTGAGATTTACATTAATTAGCCTATTTAGCTCCTCTATTAATATCCTACTTTCATACCTCAAAATGGAGGGGACATTGGGCTCTTGAAGGTTATTCCAGGGGCATTGGTTCTTTTAGGTCCTTCCAAAATGCAAAGATGTCAAACACAGGCCTACCAGTGCTGATTAGGGGTAGAAAATATAAGTAGGTATAATAAAGAGATCAAAACTTTGTGGGATTAAGTTGTCATATAAAATGCATTCGCTATATTTTGGTTTTCTAAACTTAAAAATCATTTTAAGTCTTCACTTTTCCCCCATAGAGTCTCTCTCTTTCCTTTAAGATGAAATTCAATCAGTATCTTCTATGTGAAGTTTTTGCTGATCTCCCCAACTACTAATGCCCTCCCTCCAAAGTTCTATATATTTAACTACTTTGTATATAGTTAATAGTTATTCACTTTATTTTTATATTATATATGTTTACATATAGACTTGTCTATGCAAGTTCTTTGTGAGTAAGAATGGTTTCATTTTTTTGTACTTATCTCCTCAAAACAAAACAAAAAACCAAAGCATTAAGCTGGGATAAGATCAGTTCTGCCTGAGACCAAGGAGATAAGGCCAGAATTTGGAAAAGAATACTTATGAACCAAAAATCTAGGCAGATTAGTACCAGGACATCTGTGGATAAGTGAGATCCAAGAATTGAGTCTATCAGGAAGACACATTGTTGGGCAGAAATTCAGGAATGAAAGATGTCAATCAATCAATAAGCATTTATTAAGCACCTACTATATACTGTTATCGAAGTAAATTTCTTTTCATCAATTACTAGAAAGTCTAGCTTCATTTTTTCCAGTCTTGGACTTGATGCACAAGACTATTCTGGTCAGGCTCAGCTTACAACAGCATGATTTAAGGGGGTAAAACAACTTCCTAATAATTATAACTATCCAAAAATGGAATGGTTTTCCTCATAAGAGGGTTATTTCCCAAAAGAACATTTGCTGAGTATGTTGTGGTAGAGATTTTTGTTTAAGTGTTGGTTAAGCTGATACCCTCTGAAGTCCCATACCGAATTTAGCTTACAATGCACAAAACTCATCTCACAACTTCAAAGAAAATTAGAGAAAATGTTGCTTGCTTTTTTTCTTTGTGTGGACTTCAAGAGAAGCCATCATTATATGCCCATTATAAACACACTGGTCCATTGAAATCTTTTTGGATCCTGACTTGTTAGAAGAAGATGATTAAAGTTCTTTCCAGTTTTAAATTAAATGATTTTATGAATAGCTTTGGGATGACTCCCATCTTTGTGTCATCTGCAAATTTGATAAGTATGCTGTCTATACTTTATCCAAGTTGACTCAGTCAAAGTGAGACCTTAGCTTAAAAAAGGTTAAGGTCCACCACTGCATCCTGGGTCATCTCTAGTTGTCCTGATCTGGACCCAGATGGCTCTGGAGGAGAGATTGAGGCTGGTAACTTTGCACTGCCCTCCCTCACTTAAATCCAATTGGCTTGTATGTCATGGCATCATCTTCCTGAAGTCATGGTCTTCTTGGAGAATGAAGGACAAACTACATAGCGCAACACTACAAATGAAACAGGGTCAAACACACTCCTGACACAATCCAAAAGAGAACACCTTATAACAGAATAAAGCACAGCAAAACTTATTAGAGATGTATTTTATGATATGAATCATTGATATTGTGCTTTAAGATGTTGCTTCCTGCATAAGCAGCATCATGATCATATCATGGTACACTCAGATAAATTGTCTAATAATTAAATAGGGAAAGGGTCTTTCTATGGACTCAATCATACTGAAGAGTCTATCTGGAGAAGGAATCAAGGAGAGTGGTGGGGACAGTATGGAAGGGAGAGAAAGTAGCAAATCCAATAAGAGATTTAAAAGGATGAATGGGAAATGGAATTAAAGAATTCAGACTCAGAACAGTCGGTCATAATTGGAATCAAGAACACCAAAACAAAATATCCTGTAAATGATAAAAGTGGAAAAGAGAAATAAAAGTTTGAAAATCCCTCACCAAAGGATTTAAAATATGTTTTTTCCTCATGTTGGTGGTCTAATTTACATAGCCAACAGTTCTGTCATCTGCTGTCTTTTATGACCAAGGACTACCCTCATAGTCCTCCATAATCTTTTGCACCTGCTAGTGGTGGGGCTGAGATACATGGTAATTAGACATAAATGGTTAGTAGTTCATATAAATTACTGTAATTAGTAATTACTGTAATTGGTCCACATACAGGCAACCCAAGCATTTTCTTAGGTAAACTGGGTGTATATGGGGTTGGGGGAGAGGGGTACAGGAAATGAAGAGGAAAGCCTGAGAAGAGTAGAAAGCTCTTTGGAAGGCCCTTATATCTGAATGTGAGGAACTCTGGATCCTCTACTTTTCCAGCAAAACGTGATGGTATTTATATAGAGTTTGGGAGTCACAAATTTCCTTTCTCCTGCATCCCCATAATTTTCTTCATGTGGGAAAAAGTAGGGTGATTTAAGAAAAAATCTCCTTGATCAAATAAAACTGTCATTTCCAAATGTAGATTAGTTTAAGGAGACTGATTTCTTTTCGAGGGGGGTGGTGCAGCACACTCAGGGTTAAATGACTAACCCAAGGTCACACACCTATTAAAGAGTCTAAGGCCAAATTTGAACTCATATCCTTCTGACTCTAGGGACAGCGCCTTATCAGTTGAGCCACCCAGGTGTTTCCAAAGACTACTTTCTTACAGAAGCAGTGGGATATCTGTCAGTGGACAAAGAGATGGTGTCAGTGGGAGAGACCTGAATTCAAATTCTACTTTTGTCAATTGCTGTTTGGGTAATTCTACACAGATTCCTTGATGTACCAGGTCTTAAAGAGAAACTGATGAAGGCTGCTTTACAGAGCAGCTGCTGATCTATGTTAGAAGAAGGAATTCTTCATGTAGAGATCTAAAGAAAAAGAAATGTTTTTACTAGCAATTGGTTGGTATAGGAGATAATGGGCTGGACTTGGAGTCAGAAAAACTTCAGTTCAAATCTTGACTCATACATTCATTAACTGTGTGACCCTAGGCAAATCATTTAAGCTCTCTGTCTGCCTCAGTTTCCTCATTCTTAAAATGGGGACAATAATGTCACCTATCTCCCATGGGTTTTAGGAGGATAACCTGAGAAAATATATCTAAAGTGTTGTATAAATATTATTATTATTCATTTTGATCATCTAAGGAGTATTTTTATGCTCACCCTAGGCTTATGGATGGAAATTTCAGGCATTGTTGGGGAGATCAAATGTAGAATTGGGATAAACACATCTGACCTGACTTCCAGAGGAAAGGGCCACTGGTAAAGTCAGTCCTAGTCAAAGCTGTGAGCTGAAGTTGGCTTTCAGCATCCTTCCATTTCCCTTGGTGCCCTTCTTGCATCTTAAGCTGCCCTTGCTTTTCCTTGCCTCCCCTAATACTGCCTAGCTGTTCAGAACCTTCCTAATGTGGCAGTCTACTCAACATTGTTCTTCCCTTCCCAAATGCATCAGAACAAAGTTGAAGGAAACAGAGATGCTTTTTAACCTGGTTCACACCTTTGTGAGGATCTAAAGAAATTGTAAATATGTAGGCTGTGTGTATTGAATTTTGTACAGAAACAAAAACAAAAACTGCTGCTTCCCACCCCCTCACTCATTCACCTCAAAGTTAGATTGGCAATTTGTGGTAATCTTGATGACCAACCCTAATTAAGTAACATATAACTTCTTACCCTTAGAAGTAATATGACATTTTGGAAAAAAAATTCTGCATTTGAAGAGAACCTGGTTTACAAATCTTAGCTGTCACTGTTTTTGTGACCTCAGGCAAGTCAATCCACCTCTGAGCTTCTGTTTCCTCCTCTATAAAATAAGGATGTCCCTTTCATCTCTAAATCGAAGATCTAATTTTCCCATCACCATTAGTTTAAGTGATTCTGTGACTCTGTAGTCAAGGATGATTTCTACTCTCTTTTCAGGGAAGACGGGATGATTTCTTAGGTATTGCCTTTACCTGGAATTCTCCAACTAATTTCCGATATTTTCTTTTCTTTTCTTTTTTTAATATAAATTTATTTATTTAACTTTTTACATTCATTTTCACAAAATTTTGGGTTCCAAATTTTCTCCCCATTTGTCCCCTCCCCCTGCCCCAATACACCAAGCAATCTAATTGCCCCTATCACCAATCTGCCCTCTCTTCTATCCTCCCTTCCTTCTCTTGTCCCCATCTTCTCTTTTGCCCTGTAGGGCCAGATGACTTTCTATTCCCCATTAACTAACTGTATTTCTTCTTTCCTAGTAGCAACAGTAATACTAGACAGTTGTTCCTAAAACTTTGAGTTCCAAATTCTCCCCATCCCTCCCTCCCCACCCATTCCCTTTGGGAAGGCAGGCAATTCAATATAGGCCATATCTGTGTAGTTTTGCAAATGACTTCGATAACAGTCGTGTTGTGTAAGACTAACTCTATTTCCCTCCATCCTATCGTGCCCCCCACTGTTTCTATTCTGTCTTTTGATCCTGTCCCTCCCCAAGTATTGACTTCAAATTGCTCCCTTCTCCCATTGCCCTCCCTACCATCATCCTCCCCACTCTTCTTATCTCTTTCTCCCCCACTTTCCTGTATTGTAAGATAGGTTTTCATACCAAAATGAGTGTGCATGTTATTCCTTCCTTTAGTCGAATGTGATGAGGGTGAACTTCATGTTTTCTTCTCAGCTCTCCTCTTTTTCCCTCCACTAAAAAGTCTCCTGCTTGCCTCTTGAAGGAGAGATAATTTTCCCCATTCCATTTCACCCTCTCTCCTCCCACTACATTTCTCCCTCACCGTTTACCTTAGTTTCTTTTAAAATATGGTCCCATCCTATTCAATTCACTCTGTGCTCTCTGTCTGTGTGTTTGTGTGTGTGCGCGCATGTACGTGTGTGTGTGCATGTATGTCTGTGTATGTGTGTGTGCATGCATGCGTGTACATGTGTGTGTGGTCCCACCAACTACCCAGATATTGAAAAGTTTTAGGAGTTACAAATATTGTCTTTCCATGTAGGATGTAAACAGTTCACCTTTGGTAAGTCTCTTATGACTTCTCTTGGCTATTTACTTTTTCATGCTTCTTCTCATTCTTGTGTTTGAAAGTCAAATTTTCTTTTCAGCTCTGGTCTTTTCATCAAGAATGCTTGAAAGTCCTCTGTTTCATTGAAAGACCACATTTTCCTCTGAAATATTATACTCAGTTTTGCTGGGTAGGTGATTCTTGGTTTGAGCCCTAGTTCCTTTGACTTCTGGAATATCCTGTTCCACACCCTGAGATCCCTTAATGTAGAAGCTGCTAGATCTTGAGTTATCCTGATTGTATTTCCACAGTACTGGAATTGTTTCTTTCTAGCTGCTTGCAATATTTTCTCCTTGACCTGGGAGTTCTGGAATTTGGCCACAATGTTCCTAGGAGTTTCTCTTTTTGGATCTCTTTCAGGCGGTGATCAATGGATTCCTTCAATACTTATTTTGCCCTCTGGTTCTAGAATCTCAGGGCAGTTTTCCTTGATCATTTCATGAAAGATGATGTCTAGGTTCTTTTTTTGATCATGGCTTTCAGGTAGTCCCATAATTTTAAAATTGTCTCTCCTGGATCTATTTTCTAGGTCAGTTGTTTTTCCCATGAGATATTTCACATTATCTTCTATTTTTTCATTCTTTTGGTTTTGTTTTATGATTTCTTGGTTTCTCAGAAAGTCATTAGCCTCCATCTGTTCCCTTCTAATCTTGAGAGAACTATTTTCTTCAGTGAGCTTTTGAACCTCTTTTTCCATTTGGCTAATTCTGCTTTTGAAAGCATTCTTCTCCTCATTGGCTTTTTGAACCTCTTTTGCCAATTGAGTGAGCCTATTTTTCAAGGTGTTATTTTCTTCAGCATTTTTTGGGTCTCCTTTACCAAGGTATTGACCCATTTTTCATGCTTTTCTTGCATCTCTCTCATTTCTCTTCCCAGTTTTTCCTCCACCTGTCTAACTTGATTTTCAAAATCCTTTTTGAGCTCTTCCATGGCCTGAGCCCATTGGATATCTATTTTGGATGTTTGGGATACAGAGGCCTTGGCTTCTATGTCTTTCCCTGATGGTAAGCATTATACTTCCTCATCAGAGAAAGGTGGAAACATCTGTTCACCAAGAAAGTAACCTTCTATGGTCTTATTTTTTTCCCTTTTCTGGGCATTTTCCCAGTCAGTTACTTGACTTCTGAGATTCCTCTCCATCCCCGCCTAGATCTGCCCAGCTAGTGCTTGGGGTCTGAGATTCAAATGCTGCTCCCCAGCCTCAAGGCTTTCAGCGGTGGGGTGGGGCTGCTATTCAATGTGAGCTTGAGTTCTGGTGCTTGGGTAGGGGCAGGGCCACCTTCCAGGCTCAGTTCCCTCAGGGGTTTATGCAGAGACTTTCAGTAATGGCCCTGAGCTCCTTCCTGCTTCGGGAGCCCCTGGTTGCTGCTGCCTCTGTTCCTGCCTCCCGAGGGGGCCTGAGTTATGGAGACACCCCGCTCCCCTCTCGGCCAGCTCAGAAGTCTCTCTCACTGACCTGTAGTGCCTGTGGGTTGAGGGACCTTCATGGCTGCCGGAGGTTCTGTCCCTGAAGCCTGCTTGGATCTGCTCCTCTTGCGGCCAGAGCAGGGCAGGGCTGGGCTCCGCTGTCTGGTGTGCGATGGACCTTTGGTGTCAGTCTTTCAGGGCTCTCTGGAATGGAAATCTCCTCCACTCCATTGCTGCATGGCTTGCACTGCTCCAGAATTTGTGGGGAGTTCTTTTTACAGGAAATTTATGGGCTGTGGGTTCTGGAGCTAGCATACGTGAGTCTTTCTACTCCGCCATCTTGGCTCCTCCCTAATTTCCAATATTTTCAAATCAAATCACTTTCATTTGCCCATGTATACCTACTATTTCCCACTAAACTCTAATGAAACATAGCCCAGAGAAGTTGAAATAATAAACTTCTTGAGATTCTCAGTCTTCATCTTCTGAAAGTAGGAATAGATTCCGAGAAGGAAGGAGCATTTTTTGAGCTCTACAATTCATCAGTGGTTGGCACTCATCTGAGCTAAACTGATCTCTCTAAGCCAAACAACAAGCAACAACCTCTTTGCCGCTGCCCAAATTCCTGCCAATGTCTTTCTTTGATCTAAATAGGTTGCTATGTTAGTAACCAAAGCATAATGCCCCAGATTGTCACTATTGGGCAATAAAGATGTTTCTAATCAACTTGGATTCATGACACTATTCTAGTTGTAAATTTGAGGGTTTAGGAGATTCAAAATATTTGCCAATATTAAACATAATCAAAGAAATTATCTCAATAAATTAGCAGATTCTCTGACACAGGAAGGTGCCCATGGATATGAAAGTAGTTTCTCTCTCAGATTATCATTCATTTGCCAAGCCTAGTTACAATGTCTCTTAGGATCATTTAAAACATATTTTAGGTCTGACAAATTTAAGCCTCCCAGAGAGTTTTTAAGCTTTTTTAATTCTTACTTTTTTGGTTAGAGACTCTCTAATAGGAATAGTTTTTGGTCTTTTATTGAAAGTTATCCAACTGTATCAGGTAATAGAATAATTGAGGCTTTGTTTCAAATTATTTATCTTATTTCTACGCGAACTCTCCTTTCTATGCAAAAATGATACTCCTACCTAAAAGTATATGTACTTTAATTTTCCCCCATCGGTAGTGATAGGAAGTACTGAGATATCCATACTTTTCAGTGACCAAAGCCATGGTGGTCTTGAAGCCAGGAGATATGTTTGAGTCCTGATGGCCATTTTATAACTTACGGCCATAGGCAAGGCATTTCTCTGCTCCATATTTCTGTTTTTCTGTCTTAAAAAAAAGCTAGCATTTATATAGTGCTTTCATAAATAGTATCTCATTTGATAATATGAGAAGAGATAATATATCACTTGATAAAAAATGAATGGAGTGGGCACAGCACTAGATAATCTCTAAGATCCTTTCATCTTTAACATGTTCTGACTTTATGACTCATTTATGATTCAGCTGGTGAGAATTAAAAATACAATGTGTAGTCATAGAAAAAAATCTGGTTAGCTCATTTATTTGGAAACATGGCACAAATGAGGTTAAATGAGTTTAATTCCGTTTGAGAGAGTTTTATATAAAAAAATCCCACAGCTTTCCTCCCACTTTCCCTTGCCATAACCATTTCTTAAATCCTTTAATTTTTCAATGAATCTATTATTTTAGTTCTTCCATTGGTACAGATTTCAACCCATCTATAATTTCTTATTCTCCATGAACTCTATCCATGTCATCACATAAATCCTCTGTATGTTTTGCTGCAGGTCTTATGGCATTATTTGGGAGCTAGTACAACACTTGAACTGTGCTTTTACTCTTTATCATCCTTTCCACATGACCCATCTCCATTTTTGGCAAAACAGCTTTCAAAACCTTATTTTGCTTTTGTTATTTTATTGTTATGTTTATTATTTTTCTTTCTAAACATAAACATTTCAATGTCCCAGAAAAAACCCCCACAAGAAATATATATGAAACTGAACTTCTGTCATGTATAATTTTTTAATGATGGCCATACATCTCATGGCTGACATCTTTTTATGATATTCTTTAGAGCAAGTCAGCATTACTAATGTTTTATAACCAATTCATACCCACAAGGCATCCATTGCCTTTTGGATGACTCACAAAAAATCCATACGCTCGGACTGAGAGAACCCCATATTGGATATGTTGGCCCAAGGAAGTCAAAGGCAGAAAATGTCTTGGTTGTCTTGGCTCTATGTACAATTAAATATTCATAATAGCATTTGTGTATTAGTTAATAACATAACAAAGTAAGCATCCACACATTGTGAAAAAGCAAAAAACCCCACAAATGATATGGTATAGATGGCGTATAATGTGGGATAGTATTAACTCAATGTAATCAAGTGTAGTCTATATCTCTTTTGCCTTTGGGGCCAACCTCCTTGAAAAATTTATCTTCAATAGGTGCCTCCATTTTCTCTTCTTAACCCCTCACAATCCAGCTTCTGACCTCATCATTCTACCAATGATTGATCTCTCCAAAGTTAGCAATGATTTCTTAGTTGTCAAAGCCAATGACTTTTTTTAACACCCATTCTCCTAGTTGTCTCCTAGTTGTCATCCTCTAATACTGTCCTCATTTCCTTGATGTACTCTTCTCTCTAAGTTTTGAGGATACTATGTTCCCTTGGTTCTTCTCAGTCTCCTCTGGTAGATCTTCATCCAGATCATTCCATGTAACTATAGGTGTCCCACAAGAATCTGTCCTCTTTTCTTCGTCTATAACTACATCACTTGATGACTTTACTAGCTCCCATGCATTTAATTTGTCAGCATCTCTATGCTGCTGCTGCTGAAATTTACTTATCTAGTCCTAAGTTCCCTGCTGCCCACCAATCTCCTCTGCAATTGTCTTTCAGATATCTAAAACTAGATTCCAGCAGACATTCTAAACTCAACATGTCAGAAACAAAACATCTTTCCCCTCAAACCCTCTCACCCTCCTGTCTTCTCCATTACTATGGAAGGCAATGCCATATTCGCAATCCCTGAGGTTTGTAACTTAGATGTCATTTATGACTCCTGACTATCTCACAACACCCTACTTCCTTCCATCCAGTCTTTTGCCAAGATCTGTCAATTTTACCTTTGATCTAGTGACATTGGTCTTCTTTCTGTTCCCCAGACAAGACACTCCATCTCGTGGTTCCAAGCATTATCTCTGACTGTCTCCTTGCTCCTAATCTTTACCCACTGACTTTGTCTGCTTCCTCTAAGACCCAATTAAAATGCCTTCTTCTATAAGAAGCTTTCTCAATCCCTCTTAATTCTAGTGGCTTCTCTCTCTTAATTTTTTCCTATTTATTCACTGTATAGTTTGTATGTATATTTGTTTGTTTCAGTCATCAGATTATGATTCTTTGAGGGGAAGGATTGACTTTTGCTTCTTTTCCTACCTCTCATTCTTGACATAGTGCATGGCACATCATAGTAAACAATGCCATGTTCACTGATGGCATTAGAATGAACTTAAGAAGGTGAAATTTTACATGGACAAATATATAACCTTACATGTGAGTGCAAAAAATTAACTTCACAGTTATGAGATAAATAGAAGAGAGGGAATTTTAGATAACTGTTTGAAATAAATCTAGACATTGTATTATGAGCTCAGTATGATGCAGCAGTGCTTATGGTTATAGTTAGGGCTATATTGTACTGCCTTAAAGGAGGTAGAGCTTCCAAGAAAAAGGAGGTAGTAGTCTTTGTGTACTCTGCTCCCATGAAACCTCATTTGGTGTAGTTTAAGAAGGACATAAATAAACTATAGGGTGTCTAGTGAAGGGTATTTGTCTTTCGTTCTTGAAGCGGACCATGACATCAGGGAGATGATAATATTACCTGCAATTGATTTTGATTTGAGTAAGGGAAGGGTGTGTAAAGTCACCAGCATCACTTTTTCCTCCAGAGACATCTGAGTCCAATGGCCAGATATTCATCAGAACAATTGGAGATGACCCAGGATGCAATAGGAGACCCCGGCCCATTTAGGCTAAAGAGAAAGTCAATCAGGAGGATGAAGGACCTTGAGACCAGGTCATATGAGGAAGAATTCAAGGAAGGAAACATGCATTTATTAAGTGCCTATTATCATTTTACAATTGAGGAAACTGAAGTAGACTTGACTAGGATCACACAGTTAGTAAGGCTGAATTTTAACTGAGATTTTCCTGGTTCCAGGCCCAGCATTCTATCCATTGCATCAACTATCTGCCTCCCTTGAAGGAACTGATAACAATTAGCCTAGAAAAGAGAAGATTCATGAACCTTATGATACTATAGTCATTTTTAAGTATTTAAAGGGTTGTCAAATGGAGAAAGGATTAGAATTGTTTTACTTGACCCTGGTGGACAGAATGAAGTGGAAAGTGATGAATTTAGGCTTGTGGTCAGGAAAAAACTTCCTAATAATTAACACTGTCCAAAAGTGAATGGACTGCCTCAAAAGGTGCCAAATTCCTTCTCCTTGGAGGTCTTTAAGCAAAGGCTGAATGACTGCTTGATGAATATGTTGTAGTGAGATTTTCTTTCATGAATAGTTTGGGCAGATAGATGGATAGACGGCTGCTGAAGTTCTTTCTAATTCAAATTTTGTGATTTTGTGTAATTTTGTAGTATTCCATAATTTTCAGCAACGTAAGATCATCGAAAAAGTAGTGATGTTAAAAAGATGGGATTTTGTTTCAAGGAGAAGTTTGGGGTTATTACCATTTCCCAAATGAAATTTAACTTGTCCTCCTCTTCCTTTTCTCTTCTAGGTCTTTTTTCTATTTTGTATCTGCATTATCTGTCTAAGCCATACATGCTGGTAGATGAACTCTATTATCCTGTTCATTTTATTGGAATTTATTGGAAATATTATCCTTTCATCCTATACCATCTTCAAGATTCCACTGAATCAATTCTTTCCCTTATTTATTGACCCAATAATATTCTATTACTTTAATATGCCATAATTTATTCATCTGTTTCTCAAATGATGAGTAACGATTTTATTTCTCATTGCTTACTACAAAAATTGATCATATACCTTTTTTTGCATACATATGAATCCTTTTCTTCTGTCTTCAACCTCTTTGGGATAAATGCCTAGTAAGGAAGGGCAATTACATTGCAGTGACGTTAGGGGTATAGTCCTAAATTACTTGCCAGAATAGCTGAATCTTCATTAGGTTTCTGAAGTAGTGTCCCCTCTACAAAGTACCACAAGGTATCACCCATGTTTTGCATGAAGTTCTCTAATGAAGAGGAACCTAGTATCTCTTTGATGTGGCCCCTTTTCTCTTGAATAAGTCAAATTGTTAGGAATTTTTTTCTTCTATCAAGTCTAAATTTTATCTTATTTTACATTTTTGTAATTTCTACTTCTTGCTCCTAGTTTTCTCTCTGGAGTCAAGCAAAACAAACCAATTCTTTTTCCTATGTGACAATCCTTTAACAACTTGAATACTGCTATCACATCATGCCAAGCTTTATCTTCTCCAATCTACATGTCTTCAATTTATAATCCCAACTTGCCTTTTTCTGGATATTTTCATCACAATGACTCCATGTAAAAGAGGTATTGTCCTCAGCTTACTGCATGGTGTCATCTGCTGTGAACCCTTTATCCCTGTACACACCAGAAAAGAGAGGGAAAGTATTCCAGGAATGAAGTTTTAAAGATCCAGACAATTCCAGCTATGTATCTGGTTGGGTAACTCCCAACCATATGGTTAACCAATACAGAAAATTCACATATCTATCTTACCTTATTTTATCTCTCAGTCCTCTTTTCTCCCAGAAACAGGTCTCCAGAGACTTCTAAGGGGGTGATGCCATTTTAGGTGGTCTGGACATGCATCAAACCTTTGCTATGTCTGGAAGGTTAGTGACAGTATAATCATCCCCATGTTACAGATTAAGAAACCGAGGTATAGCATGTTTAAATGACTTGTCCAGATTTGCTAATCAAGAATTTATTAAAGTAGGATCACTGACATAAGAGCATCTAAGTTTAGGGATACTTAGATCCCCTAAATCAATTATTTTATTTTAATAATGAATATGCTTGCTTTAATTATAGCTTCCTTTCAGAAGTGGATCTCATTGTCATTATTTATGTCTTGGCTTGGGAAAGACACATGAAGATATCCTGTACTTCTAATAATGACTAAAAAAGACTATTGCTTTTTTGAATATCCTGTTTTCTATCAACACAAAAACTAAAGAAACCGAGTGCAGATGTTGTATGTTACCATTCTGAAGAAATTTTCTAGTATAATGGTGGCTAATAACAGACTAGAATCTATCTAAGAAAAGCCAGTGAATTGAATGAGCTGAAGGCAGCCTTTTGCCTTCTTTTACATGGTCAAAAGTTACTTTATGCCAGGGATTTTTGGCCACACCCTTGTGAAAAATGGCTTTAACAGTGTGGGGGAAGAGATATAATTGATTGCATGGATTTAGCAATGGAAGTCTGACATAATGGACTTAAAATAAGATGAAAGTTAAACCCAATGAGCTATTCAGCTTTATCCTTTTCTTGTGTGTGGAGCAAACAGACTTTCCTAATGGCATGGAAGCCACCCTGCATGCCCTTACAATGGGGGAGGGAATTGTCCCAGCTCCAGAGAACTGCGTAGGAGGTAAGCCTTCTAAGAGCTGGAAACTGTGGGTGGGAAAGTAGACTTGCCTCTGCTACTTCTCCAGTTCTAGCAGTGCATCACAACAGTTTTGATTAAGGGGAAAAGGCTGAATCATTCTGTTCAAAGTGAGTTAGGGGCTTTCCTACCATCATGGAAGTCTATGCTCTGAAACCAGAGGTTATTGTAAATATTCTGTTACACAGGTGCTGAGGATGACTAGCCTCAGCCTTAAAAATTTCTTTGTTTTATGAAACATAGTTTGGTCCTTAGATGTCTGAAATGAACGAAGCAATGAACATAATACTTGTAATATGGCAGAGAGTTCCTTTGGTGCTTTTGAACTTTTCCCTTCTTCCTCTCCCTGTCGTTGCCTCTCTCAGAATATCAAAACTCTTATTCTGCTTCTCTGTTGTCCAGGACCCTCCCACGGTGTTGTTATTGTTATTTTTTGTCATCCGTTCATGTCTAACTCTTCATGATCCCATGGACCAATTGTCTGTGGGGTTTTCTTGGCAATGATAACAGAGTGGTTTGCCATTTTCTTCTTCCAGTTTTATGCAGGCAGGGGTTAAGTGACTCGCCCAGGGTCACACAGCTAGAAAGTACCTGAAGTCAGATTTGACCTCTGGTCTTTCTAGTTTTTCTGTCTCCAGGCCCAGTGCTCTTATGAACTGTGCTACCTTGCCAACACTTGAATGTCTTCCTCTTTGACACCTTATCAAAATTTGCCTTCTGTTAGGGAACTAAATTTTAAAATTATCATCTTCTTCCTCATCTACCTCCTAATTGAGATTCATAGATCCCCAACATCTGGATCTCACCTGTCACTGGAGGTTGGCCACCTGGTAAACTAATCCATATTACAAGGCTCGATAATGGATAATACTTCTAATTCTTCACTTCAAAGAGCCCTTAGATTTCATCAGTATAGATAATTCCTTGATGTCTATAGATTGCAACCCCTCTCTGACTTAGGTTTTAGAGAATTTCTATTGGACAAAAACTTCTTTACTTATCACCAACTTGGTGATGACCTCCTCAAATTATCTAGACTTGTTCTTAGATAATAGGCACTCTTCCATTGCACCTGTACTCAAAACTTTTATTACTCATAGTTAGACCTTATACTTTGGTATCATAATGTTTGCTACCCTAAGATTGCCTCCTTGCCTCTATTAGGCACAGGAAATTACTGGTGAAGCAATAAATTACAATAAGTGAATACATTTTACACATTTCAAAGAGGATTTTGGAGCATGGATATCTCACCCATACTAAGATAATCACATAACTAAAAGTTTGTTATTATAAGGTACCACAGAATTATCAAAAGATGGAATATACTGATAAAGATTTAACAATTAACTCTCTCCCCAATGTACATAGGACTTAATCTGCACTATTATAATTAAGTAGGTTTGTAAGGATGCACTGTTGTGGTTATGCATGTAGGTTATGTCTTACCTATGAGTCTGCCTAGATGTGACTCACAGATATTTCTAATGTGTCCTCCCTTCTTTTTCTCTCTCTTTTAACCCCCCCACCCCTCTCACTCCATTTCTTCAAGGAAGACTTTGATTCCTGTCAAGAAGATAAGCAGGTGGTAGGGACCAGAGCCTGGCGGTTCTGTTCTCCTCAGAGAGAGGGGGTAGTGGGCTAGAATTATATCTATCTGCTTTTTCAAATATTATTAATCTAGGAAAAGTAATTTTTAGGTTCAACCTATACTCCTGATCATTATTCATTAACTGAAAAAGAGAGCCCTAAGCTATATATCCAAAGGATGACTCCCTTCCTACCAATGTCTGTTCCACAATGAACACACATAGACTCATACACCTACTTCTCCTCCAGCATAAAGACCATGTGGATGATCCCAATCTTCTTCAAGAGGACCACTGCTCTTGAAAATCCCCTTCCTTTCCTGGAAATTGGGGTCCAGAATTTTCAAAATTAGGAACTTTCAAATTTGCAGTTAATTAGAAGGAAACCCCACAAAGTTGTTGCTACCCAAAGACTCTCCCTTCTTTGGTTGATGCATTTTCTCAACTCTTCTCTAAGGTTGAATTTTGTCTTATCAATTGACAGCATTTTTAAATTTTTTTTCAATTTTTGGTGAGGATATAGTTATTGTGTATACTGTCTTCCTATTTTCAATTATTTCATTCTGCATCAGTTTTTACAAGTCTTACCATACTTCTTTGAATTCTCCTTATTCTTTCTCGTTTTGTCATAGTAATATTTCATTACATTTATATGCCACAATTTGTTTAGTCAGTGGGCATCTGCTTTGTTTCCAGTTTTTTGCTACCACAAAAAAAGTGCTGCTATAAAGATTTTGAGTACTTCATTTTCTATGGGTTTAAATAGCAAGCAGTTACAGCAGAAAAAACATAAGAGAAAACAGGTATTTTCTTACACCGGAAACTAAGCTGCTTTGAGAATGTCAGAGATAATCAAAATTTTCCCACTGTGTGAAGCTTTGTCACATGGTAAGAGCGGAAGTAGAGGCAAGGAAGTAAATGGGTAGCTTTATATAGAGGGGTTTTCATGGTGCCTTTCAAATCCTACCATGTTGGTTGCCACTTGGTCTACCTATAGGTAAAAATTGTCCCTGTATGGGAGATTCAGAGCATAGATTTAGAGTTGAAAAAGAACCATTGAATAGTACAACCCCTCTCCTTTTATAAATGAGCCAATTCAGACCCAGAAAGATTAAGGTCTTATCCAAGACCAACAGGTAGTGTCCAGTGGTATTGATGAGGTTCTCTGATGCCCAATTTAGTGTTTTACTGTGATGGAGCTCTTGAATTCCCACCTCCACTCCCTGTCTAAACCACTTTCCAGGACTTTGTTTGCAAATGCTAGCTCATGTGAGAGATTAGAATTTCCCTTGGCTTTTTCCCCCTCAACTTTGTGATCTCTGAAATAACGCTCAGTGCAGCTTATACAGAGGGAAACAAAACAAAACATCTGCCTATCATTAAATGGTAACACAATGACTGCTTATTAACACTTTTAAAAAAATTTCTTGGAGCTGAGTGAGCAGGCTTAAAGACCCAGACAACATGGGAAGAAAGGTTTCTCACGACAGAATTTGTGTATTCATTCTATGGGAAAAACTATAGAATCAAACTGGTGCTTTCTTTGCCATCAATAACCTAGAACAGAAAAGTTCAATATTTCGGAAAAGAGACAACAACCCAGTCTTCATTATAGAAGCTGTCTACATCCATCAGAAAGAATGTGAAAATAATAGGCAGCTGCAAACTCCCTTCCAGGGGTGACTTTTGCCTAAAAGTACATTTGTAACTAGGATAGGCAAGACTCACAACTTTAGGGGATGTTAAAGCAGCTGTTTTGGGTTCTGTGTATCTTCATTTCCAAATCAACTTAACAAGCTTTACTAAGCACCAGTGATGTTCCATGCAAGACTCTTGGGATACAAAGACAAACACAAAACAGACCTGACCTAAAGTTTCTAGTTTACTGGGGAGTATGTAATCTCTACTCAAGTGGTGACCTCAGGTGGCACTATCTCTTTAGAGATGCCAAGGACTTTATGAGATAGAAGAGAGGGGAGAGTGATTTCCAGACATAGAGGACAACCTGTGTAAAAATCTTCATATTCCATGTGGTATCTTCATTATTAACATCCTTCTTTTAGGATGGTTCTAATTTTGTAAAGAAAAATGAATAAATTATATTGATTTTTAAAAAACTCTCATATTCTGTGTGAGATGGAAGACTGAATTTGGAGAACATAAAGGGTGTGAAGGGGAGTAATCTGAAATGTCTGGAAGATTACAATGAAGCCAGATTGCAGAGGGCCTTAAATGCCAGAATGAGAAGTTTGAATTTTATCCTAGAGGCCACAGGGACTCCCTGAAAGTTTTTGAACAGGAGAGTGACATGGTCAGCTTGGCCAGGGAAGCAACTTACTCAGGGCAAGAAGAGAGAGAACATCCCATGGGCCACAGTTTGGCAGGTGTGAGCTACTTCACCTCAGAAAGAACTGCATGGAAATGCTTGGAATCTGAGGCAAGGAGATGGAAGGAAAACAAAGGCAAGTAAATATTCCACAAAGACATCTGCCATATTGTCTTCATTCAAATTCTGGCTTTCACTGAAGCATAAAAGCAAAGAATAAACTGGAAAAAATGTGTGTGGTCTCTTTCTGGATTTGCATGTTACAAAAGTCCTTCAACACTCCAGGGTGATTGTCGCTAACCATGAACAGTTTTCTCATTTTACCCTTTATTCTGTAGAGTCAACTAGAGTGAAGAACAGATCCCAAGCTTATCACCAAGTTCATGGAAAACAAGATAGCAACTGGGCAAAGGGCTTTTAAAATAGAGAAATTCTCATTTGTTCCCATAGGGTGAAGAATAAGGATTCTGTCTTCCTACTAATGATATAACCATCATACTTATTAGACTGGTTAGTTGTGGCAAATATGCTGGGGCAGGTAAGTGGCCCAGTGGATGGCATGCCAGATCCAAAGTCAACAAAATTCATCTTCCTAAATTTAATTCCAGTCTCAGACACTTACTAGCTGTGTGACCCTGGGCAAGTCCCCTAACCCTTTCAGTTTCTCACCTATAAAATGAGCTGCAGAAGGAAATGGCAAACCACTCCAACATCTTTGCCAAGAAAACCACAAATAGGGTCATGAAGAGTTGAACACAACTGAAAAATGATTAAACAACCACAGTGACCAGAATTCTCACAAGCATCTCGTGCCATTCCACAACACCTTTCATTATAAGGGAATTTCTTCTTTACTATAGGCTGAAATCTGCCTCCCTGAAACTTTCACCCATCAAGTCTAGTTCTGCCCTTTGAAGCCACCCAAGCTGAGTCAAATTGACAAATTTGAAGACAGTTGTCATATCCTTGGTCCTTCGTCCAGTCTTTTCTTCTCAAGGATAAATGTTTCCATGCCCTTGAATTGTTCCTTCATTCCTTATAGGTCATGATTTTCAGTGCCCTTGCCATCCTGATCTCAGGATCACAGATCTCAGATTTAGAACTGTAGGGAAACAAGGCAGTCAGCTAGTCCAAACTTCTCATTTTACAAATAAGGAAACCAAAGCACAGAGAACATATCATTTGCCCAAAAGGTAACAGATATTATATATCAGAACTGGGATCTGAACCCAGACATTCTGACTTCAGATATATTACTTTCCCCACTATACCCATATGCCCAGTCTTGGGTTTGTTAATATTCCTCCTAAAATATGCTACCTAGAACTGAAAATAATAGTCTAGATGTGAAGTACCTCAGTTATTCATACATAGAACCACTCTTTTTTTGGTAGAGTGGTTTTATATATGGATAATATAGACATAAATTAAGAAAGAAGAAATTAAAGTGACATTTGTCACGTGCTATTAGCTTCTCAAAGTGTTTCTATTATATTTATTGCATTTTTCATCATCATTTTTATTACTTATTAAATGCAAATGCCTGGTCCTTAATCCTGCTCTCCCTATGGCTGCATTGTGTGCATAACTGGCCACTTAGATCACCCCTGCTGCAAGGAACTGGTGCCAAGAACTTTTTAAAGTTTGTAACCTACTTGAGCTGAGGCAGGAAATAGATGGTACTCAGTTAACTCAGACACCACCTCACCTTAGTGTTGGCTATGTTCCTCAGACACAGCCTGGCTGACAGTTTTCTGAATGAAATTTCATGAACTAGAAGCCTTCAGGCAGGATAGTTTCACCAAAAAAAAATATTTATTACTAGTACTCCTTGTTAGCAAGAATATCTATATCTATATCTATCTATGCATCTATCTATCTATCTATCTATCTATCTATATCTTAAGTCTCAGAAATATCTATGGCAATGAATAAACAGGAATAACCTCATCCAGCTCCTCTCATTAGGAAAGTCTAAAGCCATTGGATATGAGTTTTCTTAGATCCCTTCCTCTGTTCCTGAAAACTTCTCAGTATCTCAAATCCCATCTCATCTTTCCTCCAGATCACAAAGGTTATGAGTGATAGGTTCTTTCTTATTTGGGCTCTTCCTTATTTAAGGGAAGGAGTGACCCTTCACTCCTCAGTTGATAGAATAGAAAGACCTGGAATATAGTCATAAGGTGTTAACGAGGTGTTAAACTAACTGTGAAAGATGCATCTATGCCTTTATTCTTTTATGAGGTGTGAACACGTCTCTCATTGAGTCAAGTAGGAACAACGGACTGACTGAGAAAACAAATTAGCCATGCAAACTGGGATTTTAAATGACTAAGATGTGAGAAGCTCAAATTTCAAGGCAGTTATGGAGTGAGATCTTTACATGCAGGAGAAGGGAATTTCTCTACCTTTCCCCACCCCTCTCTGACCATGTAGTTTTGAAATAAATCAATAGGATGTATTCCTATAAGTGGTAGGTAGGTGGCATGGTGGATGAAGCACTGGGCATGGCTTCAGAAAGACCTAAGTTCAAATCCAGCTTCAAACACTGACACGCTATATGACTCTGGGCAAGTCACTTAACCAGGTTTGCCTCAGTTTCTTCATATGCAAAATGAGCTGGAGAAGGAAATGGCAAACCACTCCAGTATCATTGCCAAGAAAAATCCAAAATGGAATCATAAAGACATGCCTGAAACAACTGAACAAGGATGACGGCAAACATTCCTGTATCTGGCAGAAGCAGAAACATGCTCCAGAAAAGACAATGGAAACAGAGAGAGAGTGAGAAAGCAGTTTCAAGGAGCAGTACTTCTGGCAGTCAAGATACCAGCTGATAAGAATGACATGCTGGGAACCTACTATGAGTACTCTATGAAAGAAGAAGGGACTTCTATGTCTTACCACATTAGGAGTTTTAATTTGCTTTTGCCATGTATGAATCCTCTACATCTGCTATACTGCTGTTGTGTTCTAAGTTTGAACTCATTCTTTCCATGGATTGTATATGTATTTATAGAAGAGTAAATGCAAAGTTTATGGAGGAATTGTTTTGTACCAATTGCTTTTATTTGCCATTCCTAAGTGCTGATTGTAAATAAGAAACACACTGGTGAGGTGTGCTGCCATAATAAAGATATCAACCACAGGGTTATCCCTCAAACCCTAGGTCATCATCTCCCCAGGAGACCCAATCCTCAAGTGCAAGAACAAGATGGGAAAGTAGCCAAGAGACAATGCTACATATCCATCCTATAGACTTGACAATTCTTTCATTTATTATTTAAAGCAGTAAAAGGAAGTCTTCCTATCCTCCGTTCCAAAGATCTTCTATAGTTTCCTTAAACCCAGAGCTCCCAGTGGTTTACTAACCGCAACAAAATAAAAATTACAATAAATAAGGGCCCTTTGAAGAAAGGATTAAAACTTAAATGGAGAATAAATGATTCAATCCTTCACGGATAGAGCAGTGGGCCTGGCTTGGTCAGGGACCTATTTTTTGGCCCTGATTGGCTCAAAATGAATGCAAATACCAATTGTTTATGTTTTGGCCAGACGCCCTAAGGATCTTCCCTTTCCAGATTGATTTTGTGGGGTTTTTTGTTTTATTTTGTTTTTGAGTAGGCAAAAGAAACCATTCTCTACCTCATTTTTTATTGTCTTAATCACTGCTTGGGCTTTGCCTCAGTCAAATTGAAACTGGTTAAAGACCTTAGCTTGAAAAGACCAAGATTCCCCCACTGCACCCTGGGCCATCCCCAGTCATCCTGATCTCTATCTGGCCACCGGACCCAGATGACTCTGGAGGAAAGAGTGAGGCTGGTGAATTTGCACAACCCTCCCTCACTCAGATCCAATTCACTTGCATGGCATGGCATTCCTTCCCTGAAATTATGGTCTTTGAGAATAAAGAATGACCTGGAGTCAGGAAGATCCAAGTTTAAGTTTGCCTTCAGACAGTTACTAGCTATGTGACTCACTTAACCTCTGTCTGCCTCAGTTTCTTTAACAATAAAATGGGGATAACAATAACAGTGCTCACTTCTCAGAGTTATTGTAAGGTTCAAATAAGACATTTGTAAAGCTTTTAGCATGATGCTTGGCACACAGTAGGTACCTGATAGATAAAGGCTTTCTCTCTCCCTCTCTCCCTCTCCCCCTACTTCCCTTCTCTTCGTTCTGGCGCTCTTCCTTTCTTCTTTCCTTTGTACCAAATAATAAATTAAAAAACCAAAATGAGACAACACTCTAAATCTTTTGGAATATAACCAAAGCAGCCATTAGGGGGAAATACATGTCTCTGAATATTTACATCAACCAAAGAAAGAAAGGACAGATCGATTAATTACCCATGCAATTAAAAAAAAACTACAAAAGTAGCAAATATAAAAACAAGAATAGAAATTCCTAAAATCAAAGAATTACACAAAATTGGAACCACTCAAATCATCCAACTTTCTATATATTACTAAGAAAACAAACAAGAAGAGATAGAAAGAAAAATCCCATTTAACATAACTACAGAAATGATATAATTTTTAGAAATATAGCTACCCAGGTACACACAGGAATTAAATGTATTCAACTCTAAAATACTCTTTGTGGACAAAAAGACAAATCTAAATAAGAGTTAAGACCTAAGTAATTACTCATGATTTTGACATACCAATATAATAAAAATGACTACCTTATCTAAATTAATTTACTTGTTCAATGTCATCCTAATCAGACTACCAAAGGATAACATTTGGTATAATATATATTCATTATGTATATAATTGATATATATATATATATATATTTGCTTGTGTGTGTGTGTGTGTGTGTATATATATATATATGATGTTAGAAAAAAGTGACAAATTTGCTTTGGAGTGACCATAGTCAAGTCTTCAAGTATTTATTAAGAGCTTCTATATAGCAGACACTATACTAGGTAATAGGGATAAAAGGAAGGCAAAAATAATTCTTGCCCTCAAGGAGCTTACAATCCAAGGAGGAAGATAACATGCAAACAACTGCACATAAACAAAACACATGTAATAAATTAGAGTTAATCTTAGGGGAAAGACCATAGAACTAAGACCAGGAAAGTCTTATTGATGAAGGTACAAAATTTTAGCTGAGCCTTGAAAGAAGCCAGGAGGAAGAAAGAAGGAAGGAAAGAATTTCAAGTTTTAGGGATAGCTAGTGAAAACTCACAGAGTTGAGAGAGAAAATATCTTCTGTTATGAATGGCAAAGAGGATGCTGACACTGGGTTATAGAGTATATGGGGAAGTGTCAGGTGCAAGAAGCCTGGAAAAGTAAGAAGGGGACAGGTTATGAAGCACTTTAAAAACCAAAGAAAGTCAAAAATATCAAGGGAAATAATGAAAAGAAGTGAGAAGGAAAAGAGTTTATTAGTACCAGATCTCAAACTCTAGTAGAAAGTACTCATCATTCAAAACCACTTGGCATAAATTTATAAAATAGAAAAAAATTGTTCAGTGCAACAGATCAGAAGCAAACCAACAGAGCAGTATAGTGTTCAATAAACCTGAAGACCAAAACTAGTGCCATTTTAAAAAAAAAAAAGAGAAAAAGAAAAGAAAAGAAACTGCTGAGAAAACTAGAAAGCAGTCTAACAGAAATTTGGTGTAGGCCAACATTTTACATCACATAATATAATTAGCTCCAAAATGATACATGATCTAAATTTGAAAGGGTCACATCATAAATAGCTTAGAAGGATGGAAGAAAATGCCTTTCATAATTATGGGTAAAGGAATAATTCTCGACAAGCAAAGGATAGAGAGAATCACAGGAGATAAAGTGCTTTACTTTTTATTACAAAAATTCAAAAGGTATAGCAAGAATGAAAGCAATGTAATGAGAATTAGAAAGAAAATGATTAACTGAGAAAGAAAATCTGTTCAGCAAGTTTCTCTCATAAAGGGCTGATATCCAAAATATGCAATGTACTGATAAAAGAAGACCCATTCCAGAAGACATAAATGGTCAAAGGATACAAATATAATATAAATATATAATATAATAAGTTTATATGATATATTTAAATTTTATTTTGTTTATTTATTAAAATATTTAAATGTAAATCAAATGAAGATTTACATTTAAATATACATAATATTACAAATATAGTATAATAAATGTAGAAGTACAATATTATATATATATAAATATAAATAACTCTCAAAAAGTGAAAAACAAACTATCGACAACCATATGAAAAAGTGCCTCAATTGTTAATATTAAGTGATTATATTAATTCCACTTCACAATAATCAGACTGAAAAAGGGAACAAAAAAGAAAGGAAAGAACCTTTGTTGGAGGAGAAGTGAGAGCACACTGTTGATAGAGTTGTGAATTAGTTCAGTCATTGTAGAAAGCAATTTGGAACTATTCCCCCAAAGTTACTAAACTGTGCATATCCTTTGACCCAACAATGCCACTACTAGGTTTATACCCCTGAAAGATTGAAGACAGAAAAATTCTCATTTGAACAAATAATTCATGGTCCCTTTTTTTCCTTGGTAGCGAAGACCTGCAAATTTGATCAATTACGTAGAAATCTTTGACAGTTCCAGAAGTACTTCCTGAGACCTAATTTGACTTTCCAGAAGCTATCCTGGAAGAAGTTGTTTGGACAGTGCAGAGTCAGGGTGACATGTAACAATGCCTATTCAGTTGAGTCTCACAAACTGCTAGATATTTTATGTTTAGGAATCAACTGCTGAACAGAGTGTAAAAATTTACGTAGCTTCTGTCAATTTTAGCTTGTGAGGGTCTTTTGCATTTAATGTTTCTCTTGTGCATGGGAAATAAATGACTTCCAAATCTAATTTATTTTATACTTAAGAGTCTTTAGAGTTCTCCCTAGAGATGAGCCAAGGCTTAATCTTTAAGTAATTTTTCCTTGAGGTGCCAGGGAGGGACTCTAACTAGCCAAAGAGTGCAAGAAAAGGAGACTGACCTTTTTCTCAGGTAGCCTTTTCTCAGATAGCCAGGCTCCCCTAGTCTGGATTGCACATATCTTAATTCAAGCTGAGAGAGATCCTTCAGTGATCCTCACTGGGAGGGCTGCGGTTAGTTTCTCATTGTTACATGTGTGTACTTATTTGTGAATTATATATATGATGGAATCACATAATTTGACAGTTGGAAGAGACCTTAAGGGTCATCTAGTCCAACCCATATTAATATTTATGTATATTATAAAAATTATGCCAGGAAGAATGAAAGATGACATAATATTTGATTCTTAAGTCAATAAGGACACATCGGAATTTTTTGAGTGGGGGAGTGATATGGTCAGACTTGCATTTTAGGAAAATTACTTTGTAAGCTGTTTGGAGGCTGGATTAGAGAGGGGGGTGACTTGAGTAGACAGGTTCATTAAGAGACTATTGCAATAATCAAGACAAGAAGTGATAAGGTCCTAAATTAAGGTAGGGACTGTGTTAGTAGAAAAAAGGAGACAGATGTGAGAGATGTTGTTGAGAAAGAAACGACGAGATTTGGCAACTGATTGGTATACGGGGTGTGTGAGAGTTTAGAAGAGGGGTGTGTTTGCGGGATAAAGTGAGAACCACGATGCAGATCACAATTTATCTATTCCTGTTCATTTTGTGAGACTCACTCTGCCCCACCCAAAATAAAGTGGAGGGAGAAGGAAAGATGGGAACAAGTATTTAAGTACAGACTTTAATAGATATTATCTCATTTTATCCTCACAACATCTCTATGAGTAGGTACTATTATTATCTACACTTTTCAGTTGAAGACACTGAGATTGTCAAAGGTTATTTGCCCAGGGCCACACAGCCAAGAAGTGTATGAGACTAGATTTGAATCTACTTTTTCCTGACTCCAGGACCAGCATTCTATCCACTGTCTCACCTACATGAGGGAGGGAGATGAAGAGATGGGGCTCCTACTCATCAGTCTTTGCTCCAAAGTACAGAGTACACTTCAAACTGTGCCAGCTGAAGCCCTTGAGGTGATATGGGGCAAGAAGGGGTGGTAACCTGGGAAGGGAGGAATTTTCCCAATGATATTTGTTCAGCTGATACTGAGTACCTGGGAAAATGATCATGTCATAACCACCCTGAAGAGCTGATTCTCAGTTCAGAAAGTAGGATGCAGTGGAGTTGGGAAGTTGAACAGGAGAGAAAGAAGGAAAACTAGGGGTGTGTTGGAGGGTAGGAATGTTTACGTTGGAGACAAACCCTGTGATTGGCTATTGTGAGGAAGGTGAAATATTTTCTATTATTACACCATCGAATTGCTAGAATCCATATACCTTGGGATCAGACCACAGTACTATTGTGCAAGATTTTCCCCACAGAGATTTACATCATTTATAGAAAATATTGGCAAAGAATGAAATAAACAGCAGCTTAATTTTATCTGGAGACAAAATCCATTATAGAAGTACAGGGAGCAAATAGATTGGATTTAAGGGTAAGAGATGCCACTTCATCAGAAGGTAATGCAACAGGGGAGAGGAAAGGATTGGGGAGAGGGCAGCATAAGGTAAGGGAGAAAGACATGAATTCTCTTAGTCTCAATAAATTCTGTCCTAATAGTTCACTCTCCAAGTGGATCGGAGAGCAACTCCAATCACTCATGTTTATATTTCTGTTCAGGATAGTATCATCCTTCCCTTTGCAATCTACCATTCCCCTGCATTCCAAAATTTCCAGTTTTCCCCAGTCCCTCTTCAGTCCATCTGGGAAAAAACTACACTTTTCATTAGTCACTTTGCTAGTAATAATGAGTCTACAATGCCTATTGGAGAGAGTTTAGTGTCCTTAGTAGAGACATTGTTTCTGCTATCGCTCGACTGTACTGTTTCCTGGACTGCGGGAACACATTGACTGGTCTGAGATAAAAGAAAGGTTCTGATTAACTCTAAGTTACAGATCAAGTCACTGTTGGCCTGCGAATCTGTCCTGTCAACACCTGGATAGACCCAAGAACACCATCTGTCAAGGAGTATTATTTGGGGCTCTTCTCTTTGCTAAGATGAAATAAGAATTTGAGAAGTGAGATGTGAAAGGCAATATTGCTTAAAGGATAATGGCAGACCTTGGGGCTAAGAAAAATGAAGGTCATGTCCCACCTCTGACCCATATCAACTACATGACCTTTAGTGAATCATAACCTTTCAGATGTGCATCAATAACTCTAAAACAGTTATTGTTGAGCTACTAATCAGCATTGATGAAAGGAGTTTTCACACCAGAAGATCCCTACCCTGACAAATCATCCAGTTCTTATTCCATTGATATTGTGAGTTAGACTGGAAAAATCTTACAAAACAAGCCTGCTTTTCATTCAAATTTCATTCAATCAAGCTTAAAATTATAGAAAGATGTAATCATTAACCCTTTTAGTTCCTTTTGAGTCAACCTTGAAGAAACATGTTTTAACTGACTGACCTATAGCCAAAACTGCATCTGTCACAATGAGCTGATTGACACTGGGGTAACCCTCAGTTCAAGTCTATAAGAGGGGCAGAATTGGTGCAAGAGCATGAAAAAAAGAGAAGTTATTCTTTCCTTGTTTGAAAATGGACACATGTGATACCAAACTTTGGGGAGAAAGACTGGGGGAGAAAAATAACAGACTTTGGAAGGCAGACATGTAGGGGAAATGTGATTTCCCAATATATCCCTGATTTCCTGCTTGACTCCTTAGTGACTGGAGCATATCCCTTTGAGTGAGATCAGGGACTCTTGATTGAGATAAGATAGCTCCCTCCCAGTGGGAGAGTAATTCACTCTAAGTGCTGTCTAGCACATTCCAATTGATTTAACCTTTGATTTTTCTTTGTTTTCTGCTTGGATAGTTGCGTTTGCTTGTTATTCACTATTTGCAGTGGTGTGCAGCTAGAATTAAATGGGCAGAGGTGAAGCCTTTGCATGTAAACTGGGAACATCCTTTCTACTTTAAGGGATCCAGAAAGTGACTTGGACCTAAGAAAGAAATCATTTTCCCTGGATTGGCAATATTAAGGAGGAAGGTGGGGTGCAGATACAGTTCTAGTCTAGTAAACCCTCTTTGAGGAGAGCAAAGAAACTGAACTCATAGACTTTTTCCTGTCTCCTTCTGAGTAGTAATGATTCTCACTTGGAGAGGGGTAGGAAAAATTTCTGAACTGTCAGAGGCTTCCTGCAAGACACATTTAGGTGAAGCCAGGTGGACATGCACACACACAAGAGCAACACGCTCACACTTCATAAATAAAGATAGCTTGAGGGTGTGTGTTTGTCCTTCATTGCTGAAGAAGACCATGCCATCAGGGAAATGATGACATGACTTGCACTTGACTTTGTTTTGAGTGAAGGAGGGCTGTACAGGTCACCAGCCTCACTTCTCCTCCAGAGCCATCTGAATCCAGTGACCAGATATTCATCAGGATGACTGGAGATGACCCAGGAAGAGGCAATTGGGGTTAAGTGACTTGCCCAACGTCACACAACTAGTGAGTGTCAAGTGTCTGAGGTGAAATTTGAACTCAGATCCTCCTGACTCCTGCACAGGTGCTCTATCCATTGCACCACCGAGCTGCCTCAAGTTTGAGTATATATATTATCTATATATATTTGGTATTTATAGTCTTGAGAAACAGATCAATCCATTCAGAATGCATCAGTGACAGAGACAGTATCTTTTTTTTATTATAGAGTTTTATTTTTATTTTTTTGAGAATTAAATTTTTTTTATTTTTAATTTCCAACATTCATTTCCAAAAGATTTTGAGTTCCAAATTTTCTCCCCATCTTTTCCTACCTCCCCACCCTTAGATGGCATGCATTCTGATTGCCTCTTCCCCCAGTCTGCCCTCCCTTTTAATATCCTCCCCATTATCCCCTTCCCTTTTACTTTCTTGAAGGGCAAGATAGATTTCTATACCCCTTTCCCTGTATATCTTATTTCTCAGTTGCATGTAAAAAATAATTTTTTACCATTTATTTTTAAAACTTTGAGTTCTAAATCTCTCCCTTTTCCCCTCCCCACCCACTTCCATTGAGAAGGTAATTCAATATAAGTTATACATGTATAGTTATGCAAAAATACCTCCATAGTAGTCATCTTATCCTGCTCCCCCCATTATTCTATTTTCTCCTTTGATTCTGTCCTTTTTCTAAAGTGTTTGCTTCTGACTACCCCCTCCCCCAATCTGTCCTTCATTCTATCAACCTCTCCTCTTATCCCCCTCCCCCCACTTTCCTGTAAGGTAAGATACCCAATTGAGTGTTGCGGTGCCAATGTAATATTCACAGCACCTAGGGCAGCCATGAATATCATAGCACAATTATGAATCGTGAAATATCACAGACTCTCTACATGGAAGACAGAACCAAAGCATTTATTCAGACACCAGAAAGCCAAATCCATCATAGTAACAAAAATTCATACCCAATAAAAATGCAGAGAACAGCACTATCGCCAAGGTTTCCCCCTGCTAGGCTTCCCACAAAACAGTCCATTAAACCTCAAACAAAGAGACTTCCCTTAAACAAAATACCCTTCTCACTGTCACAGCCAGCTGCGGTGCTTGCCTTCATCCTTCAGTTCTGACTGCTGTGATCAAATTTTCTCTTAACTCTGCTCTAGCCCTGCCTCTTCCTGTTCCACCCATTCAGCAAGCTCCTCCCATCACAGGCTCCATGTGACTCAGACTTCTATGTGACCTAGGCAGGTCACATGGGCCAATTAATAAGTGGGAAAGATCTTCCCTTTTAAATTACCATTACAAAGGTGTATGTTATTCCCTCCTTAGGCTAAATCCAAGGAAAGTTAAGTGTCACTCATTCCTTCTTGCCTTTTTTTTGCTTCTCTTATGTGAAATAATTTACCCCGTTCTATCTCTCCCTTTCTCTTTCTCCCAATATATTCCTCTCTCACCCCTTAACTTTATTTTTTAGATACAATGTTTCCATATTCAACTAACCCTGTGCCATCTATCTATCTATCTGTCTGTGTCTGTCTATGTCTTTCCTCCAACTACCCTAATACTGAAAAAGGTCTCATGAGTTACAAATACCTTTCCATGTAGGAATGTAAACTTTAACAAGTCTCTTAGGATTTCTATTTTCTATTTTCCTTTTCATGCTTCTCTTGATTCTTGTATTTGAAAGTCAAATTTTCTATTCAGGTCTTTTCATTAAGAATGCTTGAAAGTCCTCTATTTCATTAAATATTCATTCCCCCCTCACCCCGAAGAATATTATACTCAGTTTTGCTGGGTAGGTGATTGTTGGTTTTAAACCTAGCTCCTTTAACCTCTGGAATATCATACTCCAAGCCCTGCAGTTCCTTATGTAGAAGCTGCTAGAGCTTGTTTTATCCTGATTGTATTTCCACAATACTCAAATTGTTTCTTTCTGGATGCTTACAATATTTTCTCCTCAACCTGGGAATTCTGAAATTTGGCTATAATATTCCCAGGAGTTTTCCTTTTGAGATCTCTTTCAAGAGGAGAATGGTGGATTCTTTCTTACCCTCTACTTCTAGACTATCAGGGCAGTTTTCCTTGATAATTTCTTGAAAGATGATGTCTAGGCTCTTTTTTGATCATGGCTTTCTGGTAGTCCAATAATTTAAAAATCATCTCTCTTGGATCTATTTTCCAGGTCAGTAGTTTTTCCAATGAGATATTTCACATTGTCTTCTGTTTTTTTCATCATTTTGGCTCTTGATTTTGCATTAAGTCATTAGCTTCCATTTGCTCCATTCTAATTTTTAAGGAATTATTTTCTTCTGTGAGCTTTTAGACCTCCTTTTCCACTTGGCCAATTCTGCTTTTTAAAGCATTTTTCCCTCATAGGCTTTCTGGACTTCTTTTGCCATTTGGGTTATTCTATTTTTTAAGGTGTTATTTTCCTCAGTATTTTGGGGGATTTCCTTTAGCAAGCTGTTGACTTGTTTTTCATTATTTTCTTGCATTACTCTCATTTCTATTCCCAATTTTTTCTCTTTTTCCACTTGATTTTCAAAATCCTTTTTGAGTTCCTCCATGGCCTGTGACCAATTCATTTTTCTCTTGGAGGCTTTTTATGTAGGAACATTAACTCTGCTATCCTCTTCTCCCTGTATGCCCTGATCTTCCTGGACACCAAAGTAAGATTCTGTAGTGTGAATTTTTTCATGATATTTACTCCTCCTCCAGCCAAACACTTGACTTTATAACTCTTTGTCAAGGTAGAACTCAGCATCTGGTGGGAGTGGGTATACTGTCCCAGGTTTCAGGGATTTTGTATCAGCCACTTGATCCCCCTCTGTCTGTGGGCCCAGAGCTCTGGAAGCAGCTTCTGCTGCTGTCATTACATCCACCTGCCCCCTCCCCCTTCCCTGCACCCCTCTGGGGCTGGCCCTGATTGTGAGCTTTTCTTTCACACAGGTCCTACAGAGTTTCCCCATTGAACTTTTTGGTGTTTTGAGGTTGAGAAGTCTGGAAAGTGCTGCAGCTGCCAATGGTTCAGTTCCCTGAGGCCTGCTCTGGGTCATCTGTGCCTGTGTGGTCCATGCTAGACTGTGCTCTGCTTCCTGCCTGGTGCAAAAGACCATTCCTATTGACTTTCCAGATTATTTTGGACTGGGGATTTGTTTCACTCTGTCATTTCGTGGATTGTGTATCTCTATAATTTGTTTAGTCATTTTTTCACATGGGGAGAGCTCAGGGAAGTCCCTGCTTTTCCTCCCCATCTTAGCTCTGCCCCTCTGAGACAGTATCTTATAAGGAAAGGCAGCTATATCTTTAAACCAGATGGCTATTCTGCCATATATGGAGTGTGGAAAGGACTGCTAGTGATATATCTCATCTTTTAAATAATCTCTGCACACCTGGATAATGCTTCAGTAACAGTAATTTTTAATACAAAAGGCAATCCAGGATAAGGATGTATGGCATAGTGACTAGCACTCTAGTCTTGAAATGAGGAAGACCAGAGTTTAACTCTTGCCTTAAATATTATTTGAGTGACCCTGGACAAGTTCTGTAACTCTTGAGCCTCGGTTTTTTTACTTGTACTATGAGGATAATAATTTGTAATATTAGGCCCCCTGAAAACCTTGTTAGTCTCAAGAAGAACTTTAGCCCCGGGGCAAGGGTGGGACATTAGAAAAATCAAGTGTTTGGAGAAGGTTCAGTTAGACCATTTAATAACATCAGCAAGTTATAGTGGAAAGAATCATGCACTTAGAAGGTCTGGGTTCAGATTCTACCTCTAATCATTATTTGTTTGACTTTGGGTAAGTCATTTTATCCTCTCTGGGTCTCAATTTCCAGATGGACTCTGAGGTGCTTTTCATTCTAGATGCATGATTCCATAAACCTATGACCTACCTCACAGGATTATTGTGAGGAACAAATGATTTAATGTATAAAAGGAGCTTCGCAATCTTTAAAGTATTATGTAAACACCAGCTATTAGTATAATGTGTCTGTGAGTGTGTGCATAGATACCAAAGACATCATTGGGATTGTTCATCCTTGAGAATGAAGCCTGCAGTCTGTGAAGCTTGACTGTAAAAATTCAAGGAAATTAAGGATGGAGGCAAGGGGTGGAGAATTACGACAAACTTTGTCTAGTATAAAATCCAACTATAAGTATAAAGCTTGAATGGACAAAAGGTTTTGCCCAAGTGTTTCCAATTATGATGGAAAATTAAAAAATGTTTTTTTACGGTTCTCAGGTCTCATTATTTCAGATACATTGTACTTTAAAACTGTAGGAGACAGAGATGCAAGTGACTGTTTTCCTTACAATTATCTGCTATGAGGCTTGGAGTTTCTTTTTGTTTTTGTTGGGAGTAATTTATCATTTCTGAAGCTTTGTCAAAAGTGATTTCTGTGAAAATCAGGGTGGAAAGTTTCCTGTGGCAAATGAAATCATAATTTGACTTGTCAGTATCTGGATCACAGAATGTAGCAAACAGATCATCATTTTTCTTCTGGGTCACCAAGAACATAAACTAGGGTTCTTCACAAAAATAAATCAAGGAAAACAGTAGATTTTTTAAAAAGCAGAAATGTATTGAAATGCACTAGTGGTTTCTTTTTAATGTATAGACTGCTAAATATACAGACAGTGGAATACTCAAAAACTTTTGGGGAAGACACTATTCATATCAGGGGATGCTCCTCCATAACAAGAAATATTTATTTTTACGTTTAGAAATTATATATTGATATAACATCATTTCTTGTTAATTATAATCTCTTCCAAATCTATGATAGTCCTAGGTAGTCAAAAAGAAATCTGTAGAAATAATTTCTGTAATGTGTTACTAAATGAAATATACGTATATGTGTGTATGTGTAAATATGTACATATGTATATATGTGTGTATGAACACATACATATGTATTATATACATATACATACATATATATATTAAAGAAGATCACAAAAAACTGTATTTCAAAGTCAAAACATCCATCCAATAGCCAAATAAGAATTACAAAATTGTAAATAGTCGCCCATGCTCATAATCTGGTTGTCATACTTACTCCCCTACTCCCTCATCCCATATCCCTTTCTCCCTTCTAACACTGCTACCACTCAGTCCAGGTCTTTATCATCCCATGCCTATACTATTGCAGTAGCTTAGCGGTTGGTCTCCCTGCCTCAAGTATCTCCCCACTCCTGTCCATTCTCAACTCAGCTGTCAGATTGATCTTCCTGAAGTGCAGGTCTGACCACACTGCCCTCCACCCCCATCCAATCCACTCCACATGTTCCCATTATCTCAAGGACCAAATATTAAATTCTGCTTGACTTCCAAAGTCTCTCATAACCTAGTCTCCTCCTATCTTTTCTGTCTTCTTTCATATACTTCCCTCTACATACTCCATTGCTATTCTTTCACCCAAAACACTCTAGCCCCTTACTCTGGGCATTTTCACTGACTGTCCTCACACTTGAAATTCTTTCCCTTCTCTCCTTGCTTTCCTGGATTTCTTCAAATTCCAGCTAAAACCATATCTTTTACTCATGATGGAAAACATTATCCACATCTAGAGAAAGTACTGACAGAATCTGAATGCAGATGAAAGTTTATGATTTTCACTTTCTTTCTTTTTGTGCTTTTGTTTTCTGTTTCTTCTTTCACATGACTAATGTGAAGCAATGTGGAAATACATTGAATATGTTTGCATATGTATAACATATCAGATTGCTTGCTGTCTTGGGTTAGGGGAGGAAGGAAGAGAGGGAAAAAATTGGGAGTCAAAATCCTATAAAAAATGAATGTTGAAAACTATCTTTACATGTAATTGAAAAAAATGCTATTTACATAAAAAACTGCACCTTTTATAAGGAGTCATTCTCAATTTTCCTTAATTTCCTTTTCTTGATTATCTCCCACTTATGTTGTATAGATCGTTTGTTCATAGTTGCTTGCAGGTTCTTCCCTCCCCTTGCCTGTATGCTCCTGAATGCTGGGAATGTTTTTTTCTTCCTTCTTTCTTTGTATTTCCAGTACTTTATGTGATGCATGACAGTATGCACTTAAATGCTTCTTGACTTGACAGACAGTTCATGCATCTCTGTGGAGAGTAGCTAATTGGGGCTGTTAGGCTACACCTTTATCTTCCTTTTCTTTCTTGGATCCAGCTATGGTCCTCTGGAGCCTACCAGGGGTGGGAAACCTGTGAACTCAAGGCCACATGTGGCCCTCTAGGCCTTCAAGCGAGGCCCTTTGACTGAATCCACACTTCACAGAACAAATTCCCTTAATAAAAGGATTTGTTCTGTAAAACTGGAGTCCAACAAAAGGCATCGCCCAAAGACCTAGAAGGCCACTTGTGGCCTTGAGGCCACAGGTTCCCCACCTCTAGGCTCTAGAAGGGCATCTGCCTCTTTAATGAATGAGTGCTGTGCCACAGAACCCTGCTCCATTCTCAAACACAATTCTGGCAATCTCCATCTCTCCTTCTTCCTTCATTCTCTCCTGACCATCCGTACTTCCAAAACAAAATTCTATAGCATTTCCTCCATGATCTTAGCTTTCAGCATTTCTTTGGATCTCTGGAGTCGTCACTAGACTTTGCATGACTCTCAGTACTTCCATGCTCTTCTATAAGGAGTCAGTCAGTCATAGGATAGCAAATCGGTTCTTTGTTTCCATATGAATGGTATTCATATGTACTTTCAACGCATATAGCATCCTTGACTTGATTGCCTTGGCTACAATCCCACAGACATCTTCTTGGCCTTTGGGACAAATATCCTTCATTAGTTTCCTCATTTTTTCTTCTTCCCTCTGGATATATGATTTGTCTGTCGCCTCCTATCATTACATGAGAACTGAAGATAGGTAGCGTAGTAGCTAGAATGCAAGAGCTTAAGTCAGGAAGATCTGGATTCTCACTCTGCTTCAGACACTTAATAGCTGTGTGACCCTAGGCAGATACTTAACTTCTCCCAGTCTCAGTTTCCTCATCTGTAAAATGGGAAAATAACAATACCTATGTCACTGCATTGCTTTGAGGCTCAAATGAGATATGT